>SMSQ01013787.1:12601-58657 GCA_019453375.1 Ctenoplectra terminalis | reverse complement strand
GCATTGATTTATTATGCGGAAAATGTATCGTATGTTGTCGGTGACAATGGTAGTTCGTGTGTACGTATACGTAAGTGTATGTGTTAGTGTGTGTGGTTAGGAAAAGCAAGAAAAAAAAAATGCAAAAATGCTATTAATAACATTGGTCGGTTAGCTGCGTACAAAATATGTAAAACGTATGTAAATGAACAATGTGGAAAATAAAAAAAGATACTTTTACGATCTAACGCAGGGGTTCCCAATTCGTATTCCGCGGAACTTAATTCGAACCTGATCCTAAGATTCTTAATAAAATTCAACTTTCTACGATAATATTAATTTTTGAGCCCTTATCAGTGGTCTAACATACCTGTGAACAATTTATTTAAATAATTTTTCAAAAATTGCTAATATTTTATATCGAGAGATTTATATTTGTCGTAAAATAAAATTCGTTTAATTCACCGGTGCAACGAATCGAATACACTCATGCCCAATTTGTACTATTAATAAATTATATTTTTGTGTAATTTATAAGGAACAAAAATTATTAGGATTATTTAGGAAAATAAATTTCCATGTCTCACTTCTCTATTTATTTTCAACAAAAATATGCATTCGCGTAAACATCCGTAGTCTGGTAATAGAAAAACGATTACTACTTATTTGCTATGCATCGATTAAATTTTGTACGAATTAAATCGAAAAAAAAGAAAAACAAAATTAGCAAATCGATAAGTAATGTAAATTACACACCTTATGATACAACTTTGAATTATAAACGATACGGCGAAAGTCTCTAACCACGTGTTCTACTTTATGATAAACCCGATTCTTTAGTTTGTACTCGACGGTCTCCAAGAACATCGGACTTTTAACGACTTTGCAATAGTCTTCGATCTGAAAGAAAATTTTATAATCAACAATCCACCATATGAAACACATACAGGGTGGTCCACGCAGCGTGTGCACCGTTGTAACTTCCAAAATATTGCCATATCATACGGTAGGAATTCAATTAGGACGTACGCCGAGAACGGCGAAATTTTCTGTTAGGGGTGCATTTTTGGGAAAATATATTTCAATGATCAAAAAACAGAGTTTCACTACATCGAAACAATATTATTTATTTCTTTGTATTCTGCACCGAATTGTTGCTACACATATTCAAAATTTAACATTAATGTTAAGCTTTAATCTTCGGCGCCTTCGTGTCAGAAGGCCAAACTACGTCGGTCGTGTTTAGGCGCCCATAGTGTCACAAGCGCAAAATTTCTAAGTCAAAAATTTTTAGTCGAAGAGTTAAGGAACTGTNGCTATGCATCGATTAAATTTTGTACGAATTAAATCGAAAAAAAAGAAAAACAAAATTAGCAAATCGATAAGTAATGTAAATTACACACCTTATGATACAACTTTGAATTATAAACGATACGGCGAAAGTCTCTAACCACGTGTTCTACTTTATGATAAACCCGATTCTTTAGTTTGTACTCGACGGTCTCCAAGAACATCGGACTTTTAACGACTTTGCAATAGTCTTCGATCTGAAAGAAAATTTTATAATCAACAATCCACCATATGAAACACATACAGGGTGGTCCACGCAGCGTGTGCACCGTTGTAACTTCCAAAATATTGCCATATCATACGGTAGGAATTCAATTAGGACGTACGCCGAGAACGGCGAAATTTTCTGTTAGGGGTGCATTTTTGGGAAAATATATTTCAATGATCAAAAAACAGAGTTTCACTACATCGAAACAATATTATTTATTTCTTTGTATTCTGCACCGAATTGTTGCTACACATATTCAAAATTTAACATTAATGTTAAGCTTTAATCTTCGGCGCCTTCGTGTCAGAAGGCCAAACTACGTCGGTCGTGTTTAGGCGCCCATAGTGTCACAAGCGCAAAATTTCTAAGTCAAAAATTTTTAGTCGAAGAGTTAAGGAACTGTTGTGCGCGCGCGCGACAAATGCGGAGGGCGCGAGTTCGACGCACTTTTCCTCGCGATCGACAGACAGCCGAGAGAAAAGCGCGCGTGTGAGAATTTCGACCTGCGAGGTGCAGTCAATCGTACTTTATACTGTTATTCTTTTCGTTTATCCTTTTTTTAAATATATTGTAAGGATATTTAAATATATTTAAGTGTCATCAGGTATGTTTGAGCGAGTGATTGTTGAATGCGTGCAGTCGGGGTCGTCTTGCGACAAGATGGCGACGGTATGTTTGGGACCTCGAGTGGTTTATTGGAAAAACTGCGTAAAGTATAGATGGGTAATTGTAGCATGTATGCGGATAGTGTCGTTTTACGCCTAGACGGCACCGGAATGTTTGAGAAATATTGGGTGACTGGAAAAGCGAATGCATCGGGGGTAAAGTGTTTACATGACTGATTGAGGTTTGACCGTGGATGCAAGAATTTGAGTGCAACGGAGAAAGGATGCACGGGTGAGAAAGGATAGAACGGTTGGGAATGGGTATTATAAGGGTGTGGATGTTCGGGCGGAAGGCAGTTTTATGTTCGGAATGGTAAGGGATCGGTGACAGTAAAGGCCAGTAAGAATGTAGCATTTGTGAATTGTAGTCGGTTATTAACCACCGAAGTGGTCAAAATGACCCATTCCTAATTCTTTAACACTAGAACCACCAAAGTGGTCAAAATGACCCATTCGTAATTGTTTACAGAAATTTTATAAATTGACTATGGCATCTCTCAGCCAATTTTCCGTGATCTTG
This sequence comes from Ctenoplectra terminalis, assembly GCA_019453375.1. Taxonomy (NCBI): domain Eukaryota; kingdom Metazoa; phylum Arthropoda; class Insecta; order Hymenoptera; family Apidae; genus Ctenoplectra; species Ctenoplectra terminalis. The sequence continues at coordinate 55,935 of SMSQ01013787.1, read as the reverse complement.
TGTTAAAAATGTAGACAAAGCTTTGTTTCCCTTGCAAATGGGTATTTTTTTATATGCCTTTCGTTATGATTTTTTCGGTAGAAATAAGTATACTTCAATCATCGCTAGTTCTGGTGTTAAATATATAACTATAATCTACTGTCAAGAGAGTCAAGTCATTTACCTCCTTTACAACATATACTGTTTCTGTCGTTTCCTGCGTGTACCCAGTTATTACATCCCACAATAGTGCACCCTTTTAAACCATCCAACTTTTGTGTATAAAATTCTTTCGTGCAACGCGTATTTTAAAAGTTATAACACACGTTCCGTGGACCATCCTGTACAACAGCCTCGCGCGAACAAACTAACCGTACGCGTGGTTGCTTGAGTACCACCGTTGTTTCCCGACGATGGACACTTGAAAACTTCTGCCTCCTCCATTTGCCAAACGGTTTGATGTATCATTTCCAACTTGCTGAGCGCCAGCGGACTCAGACTCTGCTTCCTTTTCGAACTGTACCATACCGACCAACCTCTGTCGCTGGTTTTACCGCCAAACTTCCCGTCCAAAAATTCGATGCATCCGGTACTCTCTTTCTTCTTCCCATGTTTCATCGAGATCGTCGACTTGGACGATCCTTCCGCTTGAGAATCGTGGATTTCGCAGCTTCTCGCGCTTTTCTTCCCCGAACACTTGCGAGACCTGTTATGCAGCAAGTAGTACGATTTTTCGAAATCCTTTCTCTGACACTTTCGACCAGGGATCGGTATCACTGTGCTGCAGATCGTCGACACGTTGGCGATGTTTAGCTTGCTCTTCTTGCAAAATTCTTTCTTCTCGGCGAACGATGCGCTCAAGGACGCGCAGCGTCGCACGGTTTCCGAATATGTGGCTTTTCCTACGACGCGTTCGGTCTCCTCGGACGTCGTTTGATCGTTGTTCAACGAGACGCTCGAGCTTTTCCTCGAGCAAACGGTTTGCTGAAGATTCTTGACCGTCGTCGTTGTCGCGACTGTTGTCACCGTGTTGGCCACCAACGAAACAACGGGGACGATCTGCTCGTTCTCTGTTACCGAACTGTTGGACGATTCTGAGCTGGGTGGAACTGTGTTGCTTTTCCGTCGCTTCTGCTTGTTCGCCATATTAGCGTTGTTCAATGTTTTGATCAACCACGAGTCCGTTTTTACGTTCATTTTACTAGAACCTGTTAATGGGTAGCTGCATAAAATATTGGGATGTTTAATTCTGGAAGAACGGATGTACTGTATCGATGTGTCATCGAACGTGTACTTTTTGTCCACGATTTTTTATGTTTGATACATAGAAAACGAAAAGTAACCAGTTAACCCTTTGCACTCGACTGTCGAATGCACAATTTTCTTCGGAGATTAAGTTTTAAATTAAATTCTGTATCTTGGTCAATTCGAACGCTTCTTTTGTTTTAAGATAAACCGAATTAACCAAATAAATAAGAAATCGTGAACATTTATAATTTTCTGTTTCTCTTTCCGAAGGAACGCTAAGTTTTCACAGTAGTCCTTTGAAACTTAAAAAAGTTCACGACTGCAAAGGGTTAAAAATGAAAGGTTCGTTTAAATAAATTCTAGTATCATTTTTTTTTGTTTTTTGTGTTTTTTTTAAAGATTTACAATCCATAACCGAGCTATATTCTTGTAGGAAAGGTTATGGATCGCCTTAATTTAAAAGCTGTTGTATATCGATAAGATACTCGTTACAGAGCTCTAAAATTTCCGTCCTTCTAGTATTAAAACGACTAAATTTTATTTCTATCAAGCAACTAAAATATTAAACGAGATCGACCACTCGATTAAATACTATAACACAGCCACGAGAATTGTATAAAACATGTAGGACGTACATGTTTCATTCCTTCGCTCGTGGAAATATAAAATAAAAAAAAAAAGAAACGAAAAAAAAATTCGTTTCGAGTACAATTCAACCGATTAAAATTACCATTTTTATTACCAGACAACTGTGATATCTCGTTGATACTTGTGTTCGGTGAGAAATGATTAGTGGAGCCCGAGTCATCCTCCGACGCCTCGTAACTCGAAATACCGCCGTCGTTGTTGTCCTTCAAATTTTTCGAAAAACTCTCTTCCAATTTCTCCTGATCCCGAGCCATCCGCGTCTCACCGTTCTCGTCGTTCCCAACGTTCTCGTACTTATCGCCAACGTCGACTCGCGCGATTTCCTTTTCCTTGAAAACCGTGTCCTCTTTCACGTTCAAAGCCTCCAATAAAATTTCAGCCGAAGCGCAAGCTGCCTTCCAAGTAACGTCCTCGGACACGGTGTAATTCGACAAATCGGATCGTTTCAGAATCCTCGGTGAACTTTCAAGAGAGAAGGCAGGCGGTGGCACGATTGGAGTGGCGGGAAAGGGTAATTTCATTTTTGCGTTTGAATTGAGAGCGGCAGGAACTGTTAACGTGGCTCGAGGAACAGGAGTCGAGGATGCGGGTCCGCAAAATCCTTTGTCTTTGTTAGAATAATGGCTGCGATGATTATTCGAGGACCCGTTGGGAACGTTTCGGGACACCGAGTTCTCCGAACGACGATTGGATCTCCTCTGGTGCCTTTTTTTCGGAACGTTGTAGCTTCCTGGCTTCATGTACACTCGAACGTCCTCGGAGCTGTCGTACTCTTCGGCGACTTGTTGCACTTGAACGCGATTATTGATCAGAGCATAAGCGTTCCAAGGCGCGGCCTGAACGTTTTGCATGTTTTGCAGCGTTTGAAACTGGCGGTTCGTGTCGATTTGCAACTGTCTGATACAGTTACCGAGATCCATCGCGGTGTTCTTCGACACCTCAGGACGAGACGATCCTCGTGGCGCAGCAGTTTCCGCGTTCGCGTCGGCGAGATTCACGAACGGCGTCTGTCGATTGTCGGTGTTCCTCATGCTAGCGAACCAAGCCGATAAATTGGCGGTCATCTCTTCGGACGATTTCTCCGGAATGCTCGGCTCGATTTGACTGAGCAACGTCATTTTGTCTTTGGGAACAGCTGCCAGTTCCAACTGGCTCGTCGACGACTTGCCGACGTACACCAGATCCACGTTCGCTTTGTTTCCACGGTTTTGCTCGAAACTCTTCGATCCTTTGTTACCATAATCAATCCCGTACGCGGGACAAACGGTGTAGTTGGGATAAAAATTGTCGTGATCGTTGTTGGAAGGAAAGTACATCGATTCTAGGCTGATCGAAGGATTGACGAACGACGATTCCACTCTGGACAAACATTTTTCGGCATAATTGCTCTCGCAATTCTCGTCCAACTGTCTTTGGATTCTAAAGATGGCGTCGACGTTCTCGCGCGACGGAACTTTGTTCTCGGGAAACTCTTGCCTCTTCTCTTTCAACAGCCACTGTCTCGAAGAGTCTTGATTGGTTTCGGTGAGAACTTTGCTTCTGAGGTGAAAAAATTCCGCGTTCAACGATCGTGCCGACGCATCGGTCTTTGCAGAGGACGCGCTTCCTCTCGAACGAAATCTACTGTTCGCTTGGCCACCGGATTCCGCGTGCCCTAGGAACATACCAGGCACGGATTTCGTGCTGTCTATTGTCGCTAGATTCTCAGTAACTGTCCACTTACTTCGTAATTTCGATTCTTTTTGGTACGACTGTTTCTCCTGGCTCGCGTTGTACAGGCCAAAGTTTCGCAGACTTCCTGTAGACAGCTGCGACGCGTTGCAAGAGGAATCTTGACCGTTCCTTTTACCGTCCGACTTCTGTCTCGACGCGTTCGATATCGACGAAGGATCGAACAGGTCGCGATTCGTGTAAACTGAAACGTCACCTGGAAAAGAGGTTCCGAATGATTCTGGTTTCTGCTCGAAACTAGCCGCATCGTTGTTCTCCTCGAGCTTTAAGAAAGTTTGGACGATCTGATCGAGCAGCTCGTGAGTGCTCTCTTCCCACAATCGGAAGCACCTGATCAACTCGCGGTCGAATTTGTCGTTCAAGCTCGGATAATGCTGCTTGTTCAAATAATTGTCGAGGATGAGCCAGCCGTTGCTGACGCGCAGCAAAGCGTTGATCATATCGGCCACGAAAATACGATCGCCGGCGAAAATTGGGAAACAGGTCGAGGACTTGGTGACGGCCGTTTTGGTCGCGGAAGACAGGTTTCTCAGCCAACAGCATCTCGGATTCGTTTTGGAACTATTATCCAAAACAATCTCGGCCTCCGTGCAGCCCCAGTAAACCACTTTTCGCAACAACTCTGGGTACTGCGTCCTGTCGATGCAGGGTCCGTCCGTTTGAACGGCTATCGACGTACCGGTCCCGTAATCCGCACAGAACTCGGCGAACCAAGTATTTTTGTTCGAAGCGGTGTCGCCAGCACCGCTGAACAGAGGCGTCGAATTCGATTTATCGTTCTTCGTTTCCTCCTTGCTGATGTCGTTCGAGGATATGTTGCAGAGCGCCGAGACCATTTTCTCTGCTTCGATGGTGAAGTCGAAGCTGGCCGAGGACTCGTCGGAGTAATGCTCGTCCTGGGTTTTCGCGGACGCGTTCGTTCCAATTTTCTCCAAACAACACGTCCCTCGGTTCGTCTCATCGTCCGTGTTTGATTTCACGTTGTACAAACTCGTGGAAGAGGAGGCGATCGCTTGGGACGGCCATTCGTTGTAACTGTCCGAGGTGATCGACGCGATCTGTGAATTACTGGTAGCGGCGATCTTACTTTTACGCGGCGAGACTTTGAGAGGCGGAATGTCGATATTGGCAGAGGTCACAGGTTTGTCTCGCTGCAAACTACCGAAAACTGGGCTCGCTGATGGATTGGGGAAGATCTGATTGGAATGAACCGTTTGAACGGGACCGGCGATCTGGTTGTTGGTGAAGTTTGTCGCGGCCGTATAAGGGTTGAGATTGGAGAACTGAAACGCCGAATTGCCATTAACCGCTTGCAGGTTGCACGTGTTCGTGGCTGATATGTTGTAGTAGGAGACGTGCGACGGTTGTTCTTGCTGTTGCTGAATGTTCTGCCAATCTTGGACCAAACAGAAGGTTTGAACATCGGGAGGCTTAAAGTAGGGCTGCGGTATCAACGTGACCCCGGAATTGTTGTACTGATCGCCGGAAAACGAGCCGTGCGTGTACGTCGAGGATGCGATTAAAAAGGAAGTGGTCGGCGCGGATGGTTGAGCGTTGTTTGTCGCTTGATCGTACAGGACCAGAGGCTTCGGGTTGTAGGATAATTGTTGCTGATGTTGCTGTTGCTGGCAGTATTGCTGGTTTCGCACGAGTTTACTCTTGGGCGGCCATCTGCTGCTTTTGCCTATATTCATGGATGGGTTTGTACGAGAATCTTAGAAAACTGAAACCATTATTTAACACTTTGCCGACCGATCGGGGAGATCTCCCCATTTTGAAGCAAGTCGGTTCCCAACCGATCGGGGAGATCTCCCCATTTTAAAGTAAGTCGGTGCCCGACCGATCGGGGAGATTTCCCATTTTGACTGTAGCAACGCGTTTCTCGTTTTCTGTCATTGTTAACTACTTCGACCTGGAGTTTTTCGTAATTGCTGACGGACTGCTACTGTGGACCACAACATATAATAAAATCAACTAATTTTTAAGGCTCCTTAGGCTTTCCCAAGAGCGGTGGAAACCGAACAGTTCCCTGTGGCGCGTGCGGTCGGCAAAGTGTTAACACTTGGCACGCGGGCAACGTACTTTTACGTTTTTCGCAAGTCTGCGACTGGAGCGCGGGTCACGTAAAAGTACGTATTTAGTAGATTTGTGCTGAAAAGCCGGTATCGTATACAGTGCTGTGCAAAAGTCTTAGACCACCTGGCAAGAAAAATATTTTGCTATCTTAGAAACGAATTTAAGATGGATTAATATTATTTTTATTTTGACGTTATTTCTTTCTTTTTTTTTTAAGAATTAGATTCACGAGGTGTTAATTAGATTGAGAAATATTGATTAATTTAAAACAATCAATGTTTTGTGTATTATCTTTTTACTTTCGCTACACGACAGTTTTTTTTTTTTTCTTTTTTTAGATAATCGTTGAAAAAATTTTAAGAAACTCACTTTGCATTTCCTGCCATTCCGTTATCGACAGTTTAAGAAGCTGATTTTTTTCCTTTTTGGCTTTCTTCGTATGTTTCCTTTATACTTTGCATACGCGTTCCATAATATTTTAATCAAGGCTCTGCTTGTTAGAGAATTTTTAAAACATATTTTCACCGGATAAAATTATGCATGAGCAACGCAAGAAAGGCAATATCGAAAAATTTGAATTTAACAGTGTTAAGAAATGCTTCTCTAAAATATAGATGGTAATGTAGATGGTCTAAGACTTTTGCACAGTACTGTAAATACGATGGGCATTGTAAGTATGTATGGTGTTTCTTTTTCTTAAATAATCATAGAGCATAGGTTTAAGTGTAAAATAAAAAAAAAGTTTCGTTGAGAAAAACGAAGTAGTTATCGATTTATTGCGATTTTACTGAACGATCAAGCTCCCGCGAAAATGAAAAAACACCCGCTACAGGAGTAAGTCCGCGGCAAAATATACCCGCATGCAATGCGTTAAGATGAGTACGTTATTTTATGAGAGACAATTCGATGACGGTTGGTAAAAATTATTTATCAACGCGTTTATTTTTGGCGTTTGCTTTTGCAAATATGGAAAATGTAGAAATAGAGAAATAATGGACAAGAAAAGATTGTTTTTAACTCGATATTAACGATGAAACGAATTAAATAGTTATTGATAAGAGGAATTGGGATATGTGGATTATTTGTTGGCTGAGTTTAAGGGAACTCGCAACCTAGCTTTATTATAGGAATGTTCAGAATTTTGTAACCCATTTTTCGTTTTTTGTAAAAAAAAATATTGTCTGACAATTTTGCGAGTACTTTATCAACGGTTTTAACCCTCTATAGACCGAATTGTGTCTACTTATCGGAGAAAAAAAATTGCAATTGATTACAGTTTCTTATTTTGATTTGAAAATTCTTAAAGTAATAATTGCTACAGATAAATCGTGGTATCACTGCAGTAATACAGTAATCAAATTTAATCGTACAGTGATAACTGAATAAAATAAATTTTTTTAAATATAGATACATTAATTTGTAACTTTTAAGTCGCACCGGTGCCATAGAGAGTTAAGTAAACCGAATGCACAATTTTTAAATAAATCTTTTAGAATGAAAGTTACACGATGGGTAAGAAATTATACAAAAACTGATGAGCGATACCATTTTTTGTTTATACTAAATATACATTTTTAAGAATCTTCGCAATAATTCTAATTCAATTTTCTAATTGAATAAAAAAAAAATAATAATAAATAAATAATTCAAGATTCTAAGAAAATGGGTCAAAATCAATTGCAAAACCTTTACAAGAGAGCCATTTTTCCAACACCTACGGTAACTATTTTATCAATCAATTTACGTTACTTAAATAACAAATTAAAAAAAGAAAATTACCCTAAATTATTCAAAGACACGTATCTTTAAAAGTGACGATATAAGAAAAGCAATTTCTTTGATTTCTTTTCAGTCATGAATTCCCTTAAGTACCATATTTTTTATTATATTTTTAACCCTTTGCACTCCACTGGCGCCGCTATGACGCATAAAATTTTCTTCACAAGTTAAGTTTTAAATTGTTTCTTATTTTCGTGAATTCATATATCTCTTTGTTTCAAAATAAAGCAAACGAACGAAATAAATAAAAATCGTAAACCTTCATAATATTCTTTTTCTTTTCGGAACAGCTTTAAATTTTCACGACAGTCCTCCGAGACTTAAAAAAGTTTAAGAGCGCAAAGGGTTAAACGTACCAATTTTACCATAATATTCTTTTTTTAAACAACACGTGAAATAAACAGAATTTTAAAGGTAAACGTATTTACACCTTGTACGTGCAATGGAACAGGACTAGTCAGACCAGTGTTACGTTGCACTCCTGGATAAGTACACGAGGGATGCAAACCGGTTCCGCATGGTTGAAGAGTTAACGTTGGATTAGCGATAGGACCATAAATAATTTGTTGCTGTGGGTGTAGAAGGGACGATGGGGTTGTCGTAGACGGTATCGAAGATTGTATAGATGATCGATTAGCTCGTGCAGCTGTAGGGTGCATGATCCACCTAACCCGGGCTTAAAAACGATCTTCCCGCTGTCTTCTCGCTTCCTCAACGTCTGTTCAATCAATTAATTTCTTCAATGTATATTTATCTACCATACACGCCTACACGATTCGTAATTTTAAATCGACACGATAATTATCCAAGAACTTCTATATAACTATTTTTTTTCTTAAAAAGAAAAACACGTTCTTAACCCATTTGCATCACGACTTAAATTGCAGAGACTCTCGCTTATCGCCGAAGTCTACACGATTGACCGTTTGTAACTCGTCCCGATTTAAATATTTGCTATTCTTTATTAATAGTAAATAATCAGTATTAATACTAAATATAAATATAATCAGTATAATACTAAATTTAGTATTATTAATATTAATTTAGTATTAATAATACTAATATTATATTAGTTATATAATAAATATTAATTTGGTATTATTAATACTAAATTAATACTGATTACGACGATATATCAGAGTACAAAGGATAATACATATTAATAAATATAAAATTGTTAGTGCAAATACAGGTAGCCCTCCTACAAAACGGCATCTTATAACAGGGTTTCGCCATAACACGATTCATAAATTGCAGGTACCCTCCTACCTCACGGCATCCTATAACACGGTTTCGCTCTAACACGATAAGAAAATTGCAAAAACCTTCGCACAACACTGTACTTCTATAGCCGCGGCGAGGCTATATCTTTTTTTTTTTTTACACGTATAACAGTGAACAGTTTTCGTTTTACCTGATATCCGAATACTCTTTTACTCCTCTTGGGTGAACCATTTGTGTTCGTACAGACAACGGGGTAAGCGGCGAAACGAGTCGCGAAGTAAAAGACTGTGTTGACGGGGACGGCAGGTAACGAGACTTATTCAACTTAAATAAGTACGCCGAGGAAAATGTAGAAAAGAAAGAATTGAAACTGTTAACGGAACAACTTGCGGTTAAATTATCGAACACGATGTTGATCCAATCGGTTTCAACCTTTTTGTCGAGTCAACGAATGTACATGTTAGCGTTCTCTCTCGCATCGAGTTTCTTTTCTTCTTGAGACAAATTAAATCGTGATTCCTTGTAAACGAGCGAACGACGAAGCTTATATGTACATATTGAGAAGGGAAACGGTAAATCTACGAAACGGAGAGACAACGGACACCGCGATGAAAAATGGCAGATTACTGGCTGTTTTTGACCTGAAACAAAATATTCTGCTCGGAACAATGAAACGAGAGAAAAATTTGACGCACGGCTTGGCAATTTTTGTCCACGAATTACCTAATATGATTAGGTGTACCGTTAATTGTTAACACGTTGACCGCTGCGCGCGTTTTACGTGGTTTGCCTATGGCGCCAACACGAATTTATTATTACGCGATGTATGTTATGTTGAAAAAAATAATATGTATATTTTCCTTGTATTGAGAAAATTATTTTTGCATGTTCTGTACGGCTTTATTTCTTCGAACCATTTCTTCGAACGATTATAGTAACAGTGGTGTTATTTGAAAATTTATCAGTATCGATATTTACTATAATTGTGTATTTTACTATTGGTCGCGTCGCCGGTCATCGATGGCCCCCATGGCAGTCAACGTGTCAACCCTCTATGGGACCGTGTGACTTAAAAGTTACAAACTGATGTATCTATATTTGAAAAAATTAATTTTCTTTAGTTATCACTGCATTATTAAATTTGATTACTGCGTTACTGTAGCGATACCACGATTTATCTACGGTAATTATTGGTTAAAACATTTTCAAATCAAAGTTAAAAACTGTAATCAATCGTAATTTTTTCTCCAATAAGCAGACAAAGTTCGAGCCACAGAGGGTTAAAAAATTTATTTTATTGAGTTATTGTTGTACTATTAAATTTGATTACTGTGTTACTGTAGCGACACCACGATCCATCTACAGTAATTATTAGTTTAAACATTTTCAAATCAAAGTGAAAAACTGTAATTAATCGTAATTTTTTCTCCGATAAGCGAACAAAATTCGGGCTATAGAGGGTTAACCCTTTGCACTCGAACGTCTCATCTCAGGGAACATTAGAGTTTATTAATGATATTAATGATTGGAGAGGATGAATTTACGTCGGCATAACTTTTTTAAAAAATGCATGTTTCCTTGAAGCTCTCTATTTCAAATGGCAAGAGACAGCAAATCAAAAAGTATGGTATAAAAAGTACAAAAGTAAAAGTTCTTGTTTGCAGGCTTTTCTATAAAAATATCGCGAGATGGTTCCGAGTGCAAAGGGTTAAAAGTTACAAGTTGAAAAATTAATTTTGTTTAGTAATCACTGCATTATTAAATTTGATTACTGTATTACTGCAGCGACACCACGATTTATCTACGGTAATTATTAGTCAAAACATTTTCAAATCAAAGTTAAAAACTGTAATTAATCGTAACTTTTTCTCCGATAAGCCGACAAAATTCGGGCTATAGAGGGTTAAAAAATTTATTTTATTGAGTTATTGTTGTACTATTAAATTTGATTACTGTATTACTGTAGCGACACCACGATCCATCTACAGTAATTATTAGTTTAAACATTTTCAAATCAAAGTGAAAAACTGTAATCAATCGTAATTTTTTCTCCAATAAACAAAATTCGGGCTATAGAGGGTTAATATTCATACTTTTGTATTTAGTAACATGTATACATTGGTAAAAATCGACGAAATTTATTTTTAATCAAAAAGAATGTGTTTTATATTACGAAACTGAAGGAAATGGAGCAAAATGAAACGTCGAGTCCAACTCGACATAGGAGTGCAAAGGGTTGAATTTTTTCTTTAAGAAAGTCCTTAAAGAAAATCCATTTTCTATAAAAGCACCGAAGCAATTTTGATTATTTTACTGACTAGACAAAAGTCCACATCATTTTTTCATCTTTAAAAAGAAATTGTCCCTGAAAAAGAATTAAAGAAAGGATTAATTCGATGTAAGATAGATTTTTGTCAAATAGAGTAAACCGAGGCGAATCGAATCGGAATAAGATATCAGTCAAAAAAATTGTTCATTATTAATGTTCGAATTAAATAGGTATTAATGACGAATCAATAATAAAAAGTTACTAATTTATTTACTTGCTAAATTTTAACTACTATTCTTCTTATCTTAACGTTATTTTTCTCCACACGAGCAACCAAAAATCCAACTATCCTATATAAAAATCCAACTATATATATAAATTATCTTAATATTATTATTTTTTTTTATTATTAAGAGAAAATGACTCGATTCGCCTCGATCCACCCTACAATCCGTTTCCTACATCGTTCGATAGGGTAAAGGAAAATAACAGACCCTGTGTTCTCCGCAACGGCAACCCTGATATATTTTTCTCGCTCCGCACAAAAAAAAAAAAAAACACATCGTACACGTGTTTTTCTTTTTTTTCTCTCCTTCGCGAACGCTGTCACAACATATAGACTTTCAACAAGTTGCGTAAATTGTTTACATGTTTAATATCATTCTTAAACTCTACACGGAAAATTGTCAAGTGAACACAACGTGACTGTCGTCACACCTTCAGCACCTAAATTGGAGGTTTTCAAGAAGAATTATGCATGATCGAGGTGTGCTCGCCAAGCTGATTCGACGTTTCGCAAAAAAGTACCAAAAATCGTACTGTTCCTGAATACCCTGTACAACATCGTATGGTCGAACCTTATCGTAGAAGCATAATTATTAAAAAAAAAAAAAAAAAAAAAAAANNNGTAAACTAAAAAAAAAAAAAAAAAAAAAAAAAAAAAAAAAAAAGAATAAATATCACCGCGAAAATGACTCGCGTGTAAAAAAACAAATAATTCTGTCCAAAAAGTCGCAGAAATATTTATTTGTTTTTTCTAAGACACCGTTTTGTATAATATATAATATAATTATAATCATATTATATATTTATGAATATATTTTATATAATGTATAATTCAATTAAACCTATATTATATCGCTTTCAATAATCGTTTCTCACAATTAATACGTTTCGTAGTCCTCCTGGAATAATTTCTACAATAATTAAAAGCAGTGCACTTATTATTATTATTATTATTATCATCATTTAATATTAATTTTCCTCCATGGTATATACTTCATTTGAAAACGCTCAGGTAACCAGGAACAGCTTGCGTACACGATCTAAAATCACGTTAATCTTCGACCAATGGACAGGGAAAAGGAAGCCATTGCACTGTCCCTACAATTTCGAATAAAATATATTCCCATTGAGAATTTCTTTCTTTTTTCTTCGAGTATTTCGAGTAAATGTAAAATTGTCGGTATACGTAGAAGTATCGCGCTTTAACCCTTTGACTACTGTCGACGCCTATCCGACACATATTTGCTTCCCGGTACTGTAGGCGCCAATTGGCGTCCGAATCAAATCTCGCTCGTTTCGCACGTTTAAAAATTTTTCAGTATTTCGAATATTTTAACCTGTTAACCGGGTGAGACGAGTAAACTCGTCACGCGGACTGCCTACATTTTGGACGCAATCATTTATTTTCGCATTGATTTACTTTTCAGTGCATCGTTATATTTTTATATAAAAAACGCGTTACATTAGACTCACATTTGCGATGATTAAAATCTATCCAATTAAAATTTATTATTTTCTATTAATTCTTAACTCAAAGTATAAAGGAGCTTCTGATCGAAGAATGACCCAGTTAACAGGTTAACACATTGACACATTTTGAGCGCGAAACTGTATTTTTTTTCTACAATTATAAATTAAAAATTTCAATTTTGTTTCTATTTTTAATTACCGTTAAATTGCATATGACGAATATGCAAATAAAATGTTCTATTTTACGAAAATATATAATCTTGTAAATATTCGTTTTTGGCTATTCGGTGATCAGAAACAAGCGAATAAGGCCGACGTTTGGGATTTAAATGGCCGATACGTTGCCGGCGCTCAGGCTTTTAACACTAAACCTACCGACGATTAAACTATACCTGCTTGTATCGAAGAAATTAGAATAACAGATACTTGGAAAAATACACAATGCTAGAGAAACAAATCTTTGACCATACATTTTACGGAAAATCACAAAAAAGTATTCAAAAGTGCACCGTTAATGATTTATAAAATTTGGAGAATAAATTACGAAACGGTCGTTTGACCGCTTTGGTAGGTTTAGTGTTAAATGTCTCTTACGTCGCCGGCTGTCAATGTGTTAATATACTTGCTCAGAAGTGCGTGTCTAACGAAAAATTTTCCCCGTACCCAATGGACGTCGCGAGTGAATTCGTACCGTACCGTACGGCCAGTGCGCGCCAAAGTCTGGCGCAGTCAAAGGGTTAAAGACGATATTTTTACTTTTTTCTACACACTTTTTCCCTCTTATATTTCTTATTCGCGACGAAAGTATGTAAGAAGTACTTCCTCTCAAACGTACCCTTCCGTCCGTACTTTTTTTTTGTTTTTTTTTTTTGTATTTTTTTTCTTTCTTTCTTTCTTTGGTTCTTTTGCTTACTTCAGTTTCTTTAAAAAACGCGAAGCCGAAGCTGCTTGTAGGTACTAACGATCACGAACGCATCTCTCTTCGTCGACTGGTCAGGATGTATGTTAATTTATTTATTTCTTTTTTTTTTTTCTTAATGTTTTGTTGAAAATTAGTTACGAACGAAGGCTAGAAAAACACTGCCAAGAACACACGACAGAATCAAAGACGCTGGTGGTAAAACGTTTGGTGTCGCCGCGTTACAATAGTCTGTCAAACACGAGCAGACTTCTTGACGGCCGCCGAAACCGCTTCTTTGGTAACACTTTCCATTATAGTTCGACTCGTCCCATCCGCAGCCTCTTATGACTCGGGTATCAGGTGGAACTGTTTCAAACACACGCAATAGTTCGGTTTATCTTATTTTTACCAATAATGCGATACGCTGAAATTAATATGGTAATATAACAAGCAAATTGCGGATTTTGATGCAGAGTAACAAAGAATATTTAAGGTTTAAAAAATACAGATACAATATTATTATTCAAAGATTTTTAAAAAGAAGGAACGAAAAATTGTTGTAAATAATAATCGAAGACGATTAATAAGGAGTATAACGCGTCTCGAAGAATCGAATTTTCCAGTATGTAGCGGACAGAACTTATGCAGTAACCTAATATTACTAACATGTTATATCTTGCATATATAATATCAGATTACTTAAGGTACTACCGGCGTGCAACAGGCATTGCATTGATCACGCTGTTGTGACATGCTTGATAATATAATGTACTTTTCCACAGCGTAATAAGGATACCGCGTTAATTTAGGTTAACAGTGATAACGTACTATGACAGATTATTGTATCAAAGTTTAGTCTTCTAAATCACTGGTACCCTTAACATCATTATTATTATAGTTACTACTTCCAGATATTTATCGTTAAAACGTACTTTCGTAGCACCAAAATATAGTAAACAAATACAAATAAAGATAACTAAAAGAGATAGAAAAATAGAAAAATAAAAATTGTGGCAAGAATAATAATTCTATTTAGGTAAAACAATTTGGATATTTCTTTTTATTTATTTTAAGTCGCATCAACCACTATAGTTGGGTTATTAGCGACTATAGGACGGTGTTTACAGTCTTTGGAGAAGGTTAGTATTTTTTTAGAAATTTTTATGCTCGCTACTTGCGTCCATTAACGCTAAACTCAATAAATAATTATTAGAATGTACTGAACAAATACAAATAAAGATAAGAAAATAGAAAAATAAAAAGTGTGTCAAGAATAATAATTCTATTTAGGTAAAACAATTTGGATATTTCTTTTTATTTATTTTAAGTCGCATCAACCACTAAAGTTGGGTTATTAGCGACTATAGGATGGTGAAGAAGGTTAGTATTTTTTCAGAAATTTTTGTGCTCGCTACTTACGTCCGTTAACGCTAAACTCAATAACTTGCGTAATCTTTCGGCACATAGTGTATTTCGCGCCGTCCTTGAGTTCGGAGCAATCTTTCTTGAGAGCATCTGGGGGATGTTCATCGGCGCATCGACTGTCATTGTGGCTGTTGCAGAGATAACATTGCATCGCACTTATACCTAAAACATAATAATAATTTGTTAGAAAAATTGCTCGCCAGTTATTCCTATTTTTAAAGACTATAACAAGTACCTTTGAGACCAATGTATACAGGTCAATATTCGAATTTTATTTTTTTTTATTTTAACGATTTTATATATATATTTTTAATTGTTACGAATCTGTAATATTCTCGTGACAAAATAATAAGTATCTACAACGATTATTTGAATATAATATTTGAATATAATCGTTGTCTAATGGTACAGGAATTATATATCCAGTTTCATAATTATTTGAAACACGAAGTTACGAGTATTATCAGTCAGCCGATAAGAGAGGTCAGTGTGAAACGAAAATAATACGTTGATTAACAGGTTTGTGCTAAGAGGTCGTGAAACTATCTTTTCTTAAATGCATTTTATGTCACTAGAATTGTGCTATTCGTTATCGTTACCAGTATGTTTATATAGGTCAACATTTTGATACTTTGGAATTGGGATCAAATATTGTATGGTTCACCTCTGCTCATAAATGTTAGGATAATTATTGTAATTGCTCCAGATCTGATCGTTGAAAGATGCGAAGAAATATTATTTTTAATTTTAATCTGATAAGAAATAGATGTAGCTCAAATTTCATAATCTGTATGAAAAAGGAAGTTTTATTAAAAATGGCGGGTGTTCTAAGACTTCTCAGCGGGAGTGTGTGCATTATATAATATTTGTTAGTAATTTAGAAATGTTAAAATGTTGATTTATATATTTTTTGTAAAGTATTTGCCTTTTCTTTTTACATACCTTTCACTGCAGTTTAAATTAAAAATATACAGTAACCTATATTATTATTCCGCATGGTATTCGGGAATAAATCTTATTTAGTAAGTTTGAAAATAAAATTAAAATTAGAAAATTAAATTAAATTAAAATTAGAATATAAAATAAAATAAAATAAAATAAAATAAAATTTAGATTAGAAAGTAAAATAAAATTTAAATTAGCACATAAAATAAAATTTAGATTAGAAAATAAAATAAAATACAAATTAGAAAATTAAATTAAATAAAAATTAGAAAATTAAATAAAATATAAATTAGAAAATAAAATAAAATTTGGTAAATACGATCCATCCAAAGGATAATCTACGATTTTTTGGTAAGTACTAAAATTCTTTCAATTTCGGTGTAACGCACAAATAATTTTGCCCTCGTAAATGAATAATTGTGACAGAAACCTGCAATGCAGTTACAGGTGTCCTATTTTAATAATAAATACAGACACTAAACAAAACTATAATGCTCTTACTATTCAAAACTCGCAGAACTTTCTCATCAATCCAATACGTTCCGCAAAAGTTAAAAATCATTTTAAAACGGTATACATTCCCTCCGAAGAAAGGTTCATTGTACCTTCGACCCTAACTGATATAAAAATCAATGCAGCTACATTTGCCCTAGAAAGCTACAGCCACAATAAGTTTACGCGCTTGTCTTCACATTCTAATCTTGTTTCTACAATCATTCATACATTCTAAATATAATATAATACGAAGAAACGAATGATTAACACAGCAAACTTGTGTAATAATTTAAACAATCGAATCGACTGAAAACTGAAGAATATTAAAAACGAAACACCAATTCATACCAGTATTTAATATCTATTACATATTTAAATTAATCCTAGAATTCTCACAAATTCCCTAAATTCTCGTTTCTTGAATCAAATTAAAAAAAAATATATATATTTTTAAACATAAAAATTGAAAGCAATACGTAACAGTTCAATATTAAATTTATATTATTAAATTAATACGCTGTTTAATATTGTTCCATATGTTCCATTAGTTCGCAGCCCATAACGAATAAAAAGGAAGATTAAATACGAACAGAATTGAACAGATAAATTGACAAATACAAGTAAACACTCTTTGATTCTTATATAATATATTTATAAATTAATTTTTCACAAATAAATTAGAATTTTGTATCTATACGCTATGCGCAAATCTCGTCGGCATTGATCTCACCAACGTTTGCACCATCATTGCGTTCGGTTAAATGAAATCGCGGAATCAAAGGCACTTCTCGAAGCATACAGGTTTGATTATTTAACCGCATGTCAGTTGTCGGATATTTAATTCCCTCGATAACAACATATAATATTACACATACCCGTCGTTATTGTTAAATCGGTCGTACCACTGACACCGCGTTTAAACACTTCTCTCGAACGAGGAAGCAACTCGATCCACTTTTCGAATGTAGTATACCCTAGTTTCATCAACGACCATCCCAGGGAAAGGAATACGACGGACACGGGAGCATAAGCACATCGTTAAATCGACCAATAAAAAAAAAACAAAAAAAAAAAAAACAATATATCCAATAACAAAGAAAAAAAATTTCCCAAATTTTCCTACAACAAACTATTTATCATTTACCATTTACTATTTCAACACACACACCTCTTACCGTTTAACCATTGTAAATATATTAAATAATTCTCAGACAAATTCTTTCTTAAACGCACAAATTAAATATACGCACAGAAAAATACAAAAATAAACGCACAGAAAAATACAAAAATAAACGCACAAATTAAATCCCCCGAATCTAATAAACTAACGTTTAAAACTTACTAAACTAGAATTTCCGCGAAAATAAACTTCGTTTCAGACGATATCAGACGATAGAGGGATTCTGATATCCTAAAAGGATAGTTGAAAATAAATTCTGATATCCCAAGAGGATAGTTGAAAATAAATTCTGATATTCCAAGAGGATATCAGAATTGATCGAACCCCAATTCAAACCAATCGTTCCACCACTAAAAAAAAAACCAAACAAACACACGAATAAATTAAATACCTGTGAACGACTGGTAACAACGAACCCAATCAAGAGGAACAATTTCCAAAGGTTATCGTTCACAGTCGTAAATAATAAATAAACGGCGAAACTAGGTCTACGAGAAGGACACGAGGATCGATAGGAAGCGGTCTCTTAAACCCGCCCCGATCGTTGAACCAAGGGAGACCCCAGACCCGACGCCTACAGACGCTTACCGCAAAAACTGAGTGCGACCAATAGGCAAAAGATGAGGATGTACGAGCGCTTCATGTTGGTTTCGGCGTCCTGACACGTCCTTCGACGATTAAAAAAGTTGCTCGCGGTCACCGTGGTTGCTTGAACGCGACCGAGCTGTGGCGCTCACAGGGTGATCGAAGCCACGGGGGAGAAGAAAGATGGATAGAACGCGGTTAGATCAAGGGTTGACGAGGCCAACCATTCGGCCTCGACAGCTGCTGAAGCACTGTTCGCGCTGCTCGTCGTTCGAAGCGATTGCAGCGCAAGCCCGCAGCTAAGGCGACGATGCTTACACCAACGACAGAGCCATGAATACGTGATTGCGCGCTAGGAACATTAAGGTCGACAAGACGAGGCGAGACGAACGGAAAAACGGTCTCCCGTACCAACGAATGACCCCAAGGCCCAAACGATCTAGCCACACGGTCGAGGGAAAGTTTGGTCGGTACTCGCGGTCCCTGATACCGATTATATCTACCCGTTGCCCAGATTCCCACTGGTCGTCGCTCACCGAAATCAATATTTTTGACGAACACGGGGGAGGAGGGATGCTGTTGCGCCTGGGATTGATTTTTAGTGTGCCTCGGTGACTACACGCTACTATTTTTTTTTTTTTTTTCTTTTTTTTTTTTAACACGAAAGTGTTTTATTGTTGTGGGGTGTTTTTTTTTTTTTTGCGTAACGGGGATCGTTACTTTTTCATGTAACGCTCCGAATTCAAAGACATCACTGACGACTCGTGAGAGCTGCTTTTAACACTAAAACTAACGAAGCGGTTAAACGACCGTTTCATAATTTCTTGTACAAATTTGATTAATTATTAACGGCTTTTGAATATTTCTTTGCGATTTTCTGGAAAATATATGGTTAAATATTTGTTTCTCTAGCATTGTGTATTTTTTCAAGTATCTATTACTGTAATTTCTTTGATGCGAGCAGGTATAATTTAATCGTCGGTAGGTTTAGCGTTAAAAGGGTTTGCTCTCCCCTCTTACGACAGTTCTCTGTTATCTGATGTATAAATTTTTGGCTTTTGGTATTCAATAATTGAATAAAAATATTGTGTTCGAAATGTTGTTGCTTATTTCGCCCAAAAATTACAGATTTAATGTATATTATAATGTATGCTAGAGATAATTATATTATCTTATATTACCTAAAGATAACATTCTAATTAAATTATTAAATATCCTATTACAATTTATTGTTAGTCCGTTGCGCGATATTTTGAATTTCCCGCGAGTCTACTTAACCTGCGCGTGCGCGCGTCGCGCCGTTCGCGTTTCAAAGGATCAAGAATTAATTATTCACGCGATGAATACAATATTGCCTAGATTATTTCAATCGGAAATATTCGATATGAATTAAGAAATATTAAAAATTAAAATATATATATTTTCAGTTTATCCTCGAAACGTACCATTTTCTGTTCCAAGGGTAAGGATAATTGAAATTTTAATCTTTCATAGATGAAATAATGTAAATAAAGAAACGTTTGCTGGCCGATGACAAAAAGCATGATTATTTTGACGGATAAGGCAGGGCTGAAAGTTAAATAGGGAAGGCCGTGGGCGTTACGTAGAGCTTTATGTTCAAATGGAGCGTAAAGTGGTGGTTTGGAACACTCTAAGTGGATAATATCCCTTTTCCTGTGACACACTGAACGTCATGAAATGTCATGGAAGCTCGTGTAATAAGTCGCACGCGAACAATACGGAAAGGAACGTGGAGGATATCTTTCCACGTCGCTATTATGCTTTCTGAATCATCCTCCTTACGACCTATTTTTTTTAAGCTCACCAGTGGAAGGGATAGAACATAAGCTAATTTTTATTTCTCCTGTTTTTATGAAGGAAAAAGTTATTCTTCTATTTTGTCCACTGTGATTGAAAAAATGAGATATAACATTTATTTGCTTGTGATTTGGTGAGGTATAATTGTTTTTATATATTTATAAATTTATGGTGATTTAAATGTATTTGAATTAGGGTTCAATATTATTTAAACGAAGCTTTATAATCAATTATTTAACGATGTATATTATGTTTGCTAGAATTTAATTTATTTGAACAAATAAATTATTTTTCTCTGAATTATATATTTATAAACTTATCGCGATTTAAATGTATTTTAATTAGGGTTGAGTATTATTTAAATGAAGCTTCAAAATTGATTATTTCACGATGTATATAATATTTGCTAGAATTTAATTTATTTGAACAAATAAATTATTTTTCTCTGAATTATATATTTATAAACTTATCGCGATTTAAATGTATTTTAATTACGGTTGAGTATTATTTAAATGAGCTTTAAAATTGATTATTTAAGGATATACATTATTTTGCTAGAATTTAATTTATTTGATGAAATAAATTTATAGTGATTTAAATGTATTTTAATTAGGGTTGAGTATTATTTAAATGAAGCTTCAAAATTTATTATTTAACGATGTATATAATATTTGCTAGAATTTAATTTATTTGAACAAATAAATTATTTTTCTCTGAATTATATATTTATAAACTTATCGCGATTTAAATGTATTTTAATTACGGTTGAGTATTATTTAAATGAGCTTTAAAATTGATTATTTAAGGATATACATTATTTTGCTAGAATTTAATTTATTTGAAGAAATAAATTTATAGTGATTTAAATGTATTTTAATTAGGGTTGAGTATTATTTAAATGAAGCTTCAAAATTGATTATTTAACGATGTATATAATATTTGCTAGAATTTAATTTATTTGAACAAATAAATTATTTTTCTCTGAATTATATATTTATAAACTTATCGCGATTTAAATGTATTTTAATTAGGTTTGAGTATTATTTAAATGAAGCTTCAAAATTGATTATTTAAGGATATATATTATATTTGCTAGAATTTAATTTATTTGAAGAAATTAATTAATATTTCTCTGAATTATCTCGTTATTTGGTTATTAAATGAAATAATTTTCTATTTTATCCTGTGCAATAATTTTTCAAGTAATTTCGAACTTCGTTACGTATGTCAGCTGCATCGGAATTACAGATTTCCTTACAGTGACTCATGCTCAGTGTTTTGTAACGCTTCTCATTTTTTATTGTACTTGAAATGGTTAACTAAATTGAAAAACTGTTTGAAAATGATTTACACGATCTTGACACGAAATAAAGTTGCTTTCCGTAAATTATTTTTGTAATAAAAATATTTAATTGGTTAAAATAGTTATTTCAAACCGTTATTTTTTATCTTTGTTTCGAATAAAATTTTCGTAGGTCTGTAGGTCACAATTATTACGCGACACGAAAATAATGACAGTGTATTAGTAATTTAATTGGCTCTCGTTAAGGATGTCGTAGGAAAGAATACATTTTTGTTTAAATTCATGAACATACAAAGTTTGAAGCTTATTTTTCATATAATAAATATTTCAATGATGTGTATTTGTATAATTACTAATAAAATGATTAATTATTTTAAATAATTCGTGAATAATTGTAACGAATATATTTATTGCAAATAATACTTGTAATCTTAATTTTACAACGCGTTACTCGTCACAGATAGTATTTAACTTATTTAGCAACATAGTGAGTCCCTGACATATCTCCAATAATTATATTCCAGGTGATAAATATTCTGCACTTTTTTTGTATTAAAAATATAACAAAATAATCCATTTTCAAAAAACTATATTGTTATCAATGAATACTTTTTTGCAATTTTGTCCAAGCGTTTTAATAATATTTATTTTTATGTATAATAATTCAATGATTTAAGAAATAAAAATTACTTAATAAATGTGTATATATAATAATATAATCTTGATGTTTGTTACGAGTTAATTTAATTTATCGAACGAACTTGGAACTTAAAATTGAAGTAATATAATTTTGATATTTGTTATGAGTTAATTTAATTTATTTTACGAACCTGAAACTTGAAATTGAAATAATATAATATATATAATAATATAATTTTGATAGTTGCTAGAAGTTAATTTAATTTATTTTGCGAACTTGAAACTTGAAATCGAAGTAATATAATTTTGATATTTGTTATGAGTTAATTTAATTTATCGAACGAACTTGAAACTTGAAATCGAAGTAATATATTTTTAATATTTGTTACATATCAATTTAATTTATTTTACGAACCTGAAACTTGAAATTAAAATAATATAATATATATAATAATATAATTTTGACATTTGTTAGAAGTTAATTTAATTCATTTTGCGAACTTGAAACTTAAAATCGAAATAATATAATTTTAAAATTTGTTACATATTAATTTAATTTATTTTACGAACTTGAAATATATATAAATATAAAATAAAAAAATATAATAATGTATATAATAATAACAATAATATATAATAATAATATAATTTTGATGTTTGTTAGAAGTTAATTTAATTTATCGATCAAACTTGAAACTTAAAATCAAAATAATATAATATATATAATAATATTACGAATGAATTTAATTTATTTTAAAAGCTTAAAACCTAAAACGTAAAATAATTCTTCTAATCCTATTTAAAAAGTGGCAACACTGTTTGACAATTATACGACATGAAATCTAAAAACACAAACATAGAAACAAATTATTTCGTACGTCACGGAAGTAACGATATATCGATTTTGTCATGTTCACGTTGAAGAAGTATTTGCCAAGTTTCTACGCCGATAGTAGTAAAAAGTTATCAAATCGAATTCATTATTCCGATTCAGTTTATGTAATATTTATTACCAAATTGTTTAACGCGTAAATATTTAAATACGTAAACAGAACTGTAAAACGTAAATTTTTCACTCCCATAGAAAATCCATTTGTCAAGGTACGGTCGTATAACCTTTCAAATTCTCTTATTATTATTTTTAACAACATTTACTTTTATCATTCTCTAGACTATCTATTGCAGCAATTAAACAGAAGATGATATTTAAATATCGTATTAATTCATTGTACATATCTCGCATTTTCCAACAACTAAAAAAATATTGAAAAAAAGACACTGTGAATAGGAACTTAAAGAAAATAAAAAATGCAAATAAAAGTAAATGCATTTGGAGTATTGTTGCTTCTGTTTGTATTCCAAAGAGGTAAGCTTTATAAAATAAATATCTTATTTATCAATTGTGGATAAAACAGAATATATTTTATCAAGTATGAATAAGGCAGAATGGAAACGTATGCTTACGGTTAGTAAATATATTTAATTGAGAAGTTTTCTGCAAAAATTAAATAAATTACATCGAAAATTTTTAATCTATTTTTTTTTTAATTCGGAGCTACGTTTAAGTTAATAACATGATTTACCAAAACAAGACGCGTAGGCTTTTGGACATTTTTTGGTCGAAACTCTTTAATTGTGACCCAACAATGGAAACACAGATTTAAAAATAATTTTTGTGTTTAATTTGTATTATATTCTGTTTTATAAATGTAAATAAGGGTCGAAGAATAGTATTTGGACTGCAAAATTTTTGTTTCGAACGTATATTTTCAAGGGGTAGTTTAAGAATCGTTAAAAATGATTAAGAACGAAAATAATAATTAGTTTTGGCAGAAATACAATATTTAAATGATCAATTCTCCACAAATATTGCAGTTCGAATACTATACTTTATCCTAAATGAAAAATAAAAATGGAGTATCGTGTAAGAAATTTGAGATTTAAGATGAATTATAAATTAATGACCTGATGTTATTTAACGCGGTGCACCATTGTTCGTGATTTTATGTTGATACGCATAAGAAGAATCGAAAGCTATCAAATGTTACCAGTGTAACAGCAAAAAGGACAAAGATTGTAGTGTCAGTACGGTAGACACGAGGTATTTGAAGCCCTGTCCTTCGTCGCAACCATTTTGTCGTAAAACTGTGCATATATGTAAGTTGGCAATGAAAACTTATCTTGTTTTTAAATGAAATTGTGGTATTAAATTATTGTTTCGATAACAATAATTTAATGTTATTTAACACTAGAATTACTAAAGTAGCCAAAATGACCGATTCCTAATTTCTCATACGAATTTTATAAATTTACTACAGTGTCTTTTGAGGAATATTTCATAATTTTTTCTTAGAAATATAAAAAACGACAAATTCCTAGTTTCTCAAACAAATTTTATAAATTCATTATAGTGTCTTTTGAGGAATATTTCATAATTATTCTCTTAGAAATATAATAAACGACAAATTTCTAATTTCTCAAACAAATTTTATAAATTCATTATAGTGTCTTTTGAGGAATATTTCATAATTTTCTCTTAGAAATATAAAAAACGATAAATTCCTAATTTCTCAAATAAATTTTACTAAACGACAAATTCCTAATTTCCCAAACAAATTTAAATAAATTTATTACAGTGTCTTTTGAAGAATATTTCATAATTATTCTCTTAGAAATATAAAAAACGACAAATTCCTAATTTCTCAAACAAATTTTATAAATTTACTACAACATCTTTTAAGTAATATTTCCTAATTTTCTCTTACAAAAATAAATAAAAATTCCTCTCTCTCGCATTACATTCTTTCATTTACACGTCTTCAATAAAAACACCCATACCTTAATCGTCACTAGTTCTAATATAAATAACAATTATTTCAACAACACATCCATAGTGCATCCAAAATTTTACTAAAACCGAAAACCAAGTAATTCCACCTACAAAAACAATTAAATAATTCAGTATGCAATTTAACGCACCCTATTTTTACCTTCTTTCCAGTTATACCATGTTTTTATCAACATCCTGCGCGCGAAACGAATTACACAAATTAATCGTGCAATTTTCAGATTACTTTATGAATTCCCGAGAGTATGTAACAATACGCGAGTGCGCAAGATTGCGAAACGCTGACAAGGAGTGTTACAGGGGTCGTTACGCACAAGATAGTTATCAACTCACATGCGAGTGCAAGGGTGAGAGATGCAATCGTTCAACGAGATTCTCACCGAAGACTGTCACTTTTTTGTACGCTCTGTGTCAATTCATCGTTTTTCTCGTTAGAAATCCTACCTGACGTAAACGTATCGTCGAACGGAGATATTTTAACCATATCAATCATATCAATCTCGATATGAGTATAATCTGAAAAGATGACACGTAACAATAAAAACCTAATAAGTGTAAACGATTGGCCAGACGATATTGCAAAGGTGCCACGTAAAATTTTACGAATAAAATTTCGTGTCAACAATTAATTTTAACACCTGAAATAATGTAACAGCTGAATCGACGACCGTACCATTTTCTTCGCGTAGCGATAATTTTTGTCGACTGTGCTCGGTATAATGTGTATTTATTCTCATCGAAAAGTTATGTCAGAGATATTTCGTATTTACGAAAAACCACCTACCACATTATTTATTTAGGTATTGCACGTGAAATGTACCATCAATTTTTTATTGGATGTCAAATAAAATCTCATGATTCTCGGTTTAAAATATCAAAGCAATCGGTAATAGTTGCAAATAGGATAAAACGCAGTTGTATGTTTTATTGGAGAATATAAAAATAATAATGTACATAGGGTAGAGACCAAGGAAAATGGGATCATTTTCTTTGGATAGTTAAATTATGATAATAAAAATTGATAAAGGTAACTTTCTATTATAAATTTTTAATTAATTGCCTACGCGATGCTGTGCATTTAACACTAGATTTACCCGTCAATTTGACGGATTTATGATTTCATGTTCAAGTGCAATAATTATCTGTGTAGAAAATGTACGCTCAAAATCGAATTTAAATGGAAGGAACGTACTAACTAAATCTGTGCGAATGAAAACCTATTGATTTCAAATAAAATGAACTAATGTTATTACAAAAAAAAGCACAGTTCAATATACCCGTAAAATGGTCGAATTAATCCTCGTAAATCTAGTGTTAAAAAAAGAAAAACTATCTATAACCAAATGTCGACGACCTTCCACTGACTCGATCACTTTTATTCTTTTGTATCTTTTATTGAAGAATATAAAAAAAATAATGTATGCAGGGTAGACCATGGAAAATCGCATCTTCTTTAGTGAACTTTAATTTCAGGTTCACTGAATTTCCCCGCGTTGAATCATGTTCAATAGTGAAAACGTAATATTGAAAATTTATAAAGGTAACTCTCTCTGTTATAAATTTGTAATTAATTCTCATTTAATTTGAATATTATCATTAGGTTTACAGCCATGCATTGGATCATTCCGATGAGTACATTAAAACACAGATTTCTTGTAATATTATTAGTTCGCTCTGTTTCAGATAAATAGATTTCTATTAGCAGAGATTTGTTTAGCACATTTTTTGTATATAAATTTATTTTTGAATTTATTTTCCGCATGCATGATTGTTAAATTTAAGCACGAAATCTGAACTGCATCAAATCGACAAATTCCGTAAATCTAGCGTTAACCTTCTATAACGCTATGCGTTTTAAAAATTACACAATTTTACGTACATGCATTTTTAACCTCTTGTCTTACGATTTTTTCAATACGCATACATAATAGTTATTCACTGCTTTAATATTGTGTCAAAAGCAGAGCATTGGATATACGTATCCTGCATTTGCTAATTTTCAATCTCATAAATTAAAATTATAATTAAAATTAAAATTAAACTTTGTCAGGAATAAAACGTGTCTTTATTGTAACGTTGTAAATTCATGAGTAAATTCAAAAGGTAAACTCAATTATAATTTTCTGCTAACAAGCGAACAAAATTTCGGTTTCAGAGGATTAACCAGAAAATAACGACGGGACAGGAAGTTGGTTAAAAAAAGTGCTACACGAACGAAATGTCGTTATTAATATTAGAACTGCCGACAATTAAAACATACTTATTTCTATCGCAGAAATAAAAATTAAAAATATATTAAAAAGATACATAAATTAATCGAGATAAAGCTTTATTTATATTTCTAGCAGAAAATCACGGAAAATCTGCTCAATAGCGTCACAATTGATTTATAAAATTTCTGTAAAAAATTACGAATCATTTCGATCGCTTCGGCAGTTCCGGTGTTAATTTAAAAATAGTTTCGAAATATATCAGTCGCGATTTTATATTCTGCAAGAACGAATAGCGTAGAAATTCGATATAAAAATAATACGATCTAAAAAATAAATTATCTTCACTTCGCCTTGTATATCAAAATTGGAACGCTTATTCCGATATAACATCGCGACAGTTAATTTATAAAATTTCTATAAAAAATTACGAATGGATAATTTCGATCGCTTCGATAGTTCTGGTGTTAATTTAAAAATAGTTTCGAAATATATCAGTTGCGATTTTATATTCTTCAAGAACGAACAGCGTAGAAATTTGGTATAAAAATGATACGATCTAAAAAATAAATTATCATTACATCGCCTTGCATATCAAAATTGGAACGCGTATACCGATATAACATCGTGCCACTTAATTTATAAAATTTCTACAAAGAATCGGGAATGGATAATTGCGGTCGCTTCGGCAGTGCCAGTGTTAAAGTCGCCACGCTCGTTAAGTCTCTATTACCGAATGAAAAATCAACACACGCGGTCAGAGTAGGGACAAATTGTCCGGTTATTCCCACCGAACTCGCACGTCAAATTATTAGGAACAATCGTTCGACAAACGGCGCACCGACCACCCACCCACGTAATCCTTATTATTACATCTGGTTGGTGGAACTTTTCCGAAGGAACATTCCGTGGGTGTCGTTGGCTGATTTATCAGCATGAGAAAAGTTTCTTTCTTTCTCCCTTAATGTCTTTCCACGATACGACATTTTTCTGAAAAATAGGATTATTTCTCGCGATGAACGCTATTCCACGCAAACATCCCCGATATAATCGCCGATAGTAGCACACGCAGAGTAACATTGTTCTTCCCTTCCCCTATCTATGGGTATTATAAACAGGGGTGTGTGCGGGCGTTCGATACGTAACAGTTGAGACACATAGGGAAATAAGAGTGGCGAGCCACGCGAAAAATTGGTCGATGCGAAAGGCCTCGTAAAAATCTGCGGCCCAACCGAGGAATAATAATGTTACGCAGAAGCGGCTGGCTTCGTCCAAGATTCAAGCAAATGTAGGTGGTGTACGGTCATTCTTCTTCGTCCTCCATCACTCGCAACATCGTCTCCGACCCTCCTTCGCCGACAGTATTATTACTATTTGGGTCGCGGCAATGTGGCGCCGAACATCCTGACGCTCTTCGAGCACTTTTCACCAGCTATGCTTTCATTATTGCGCACCAACGATTTCTGCTTGCGAATCACGGGAACCTTGTACGTTTATGCGTATTCCTCTTCTTTCTTCTACTTTGTTTTTTTTTTTTTTCTTTTTACTTTAACCTTTTCACCATGGTTCTCTCTCAGAATTGAAAGAGCTCTTGGTATATTAATCGATACAGCTTATATTAATATAACAAAATTGAAGTATGGCAGATCATGCGTAAATGAAAATATAAATAATTGTATGGTACAGAAAAGTCTATGCACGCTTTTATCAGATAATTACTTAATTTTTAAAGACGTATATGTACAATCTTCACAGCGAAAGGGTCAATAACAAAAATTCCACACGTATGAAAACCATGCACATTTATGCGTATCCATTTTCTTTCTTCCGCTTTATTTTTTTTCTTCAATTACAAAAATTCTAGGATCGATGTAAATGAGGGTACAACAGTCCTACGTTTCTGACAAATCGATGACGGAACTTTCTTTCATCTTACGAATCATGGAAACCTTGTATTTTTATGCGTATCCATTTTCTTTCTTCTACTTTGTTCCCTTTTTTTTTATAACAAAAATTCCAGGATCAATATAAATAATGTTTACGATACATGGACGACGGTACTTTGTTTCAGCAAATTTTACTAAGAGATCCAGCTACGATCGGATAAACTGTTATTTATAATGACTATTTAAAATATTTGCAAATATAATTTTCGTCAGGTTCTGCATTTCATTTCAACGATACTAAATTGTTGCAATCTCATGGAAATACCATTTCACGATAGGAAATTTAACGTAACTGGGCCTAATTAATTACTAGGTGAATGTAAAAATAAGGTTCTCAAATACTCTTCGAAAGCTCTGTGCATACTTTCGGAATTTTTATATTTTATTTTGCACGTAATATTTTAATCCAAAGCGACCGCTTTTAAAAGTAACTTATCGAGCGCTGTCGTTAGTAATTTTTTTTTTGTCCTAACACAACGTGTTAAAAGTTTCAAAGTTGTGATTAAAATTTATTTTTCACAGTTACGAAAATGTATGCACGGTAATGAATAGGGAGATTAAATTTTTCTTCTTCAGTGGTATTATTATCACTTAGTTTTAATTTAAATTTTGGAAGTAAAATGGTTTGTTTATTACGGTTCATTAACGTGGTTAGTAATTCGTGAGTTCCTTGATTGGATTAAGTGGAATCGTGTACTGTCTGCTGTACCGTCTAAAATTATTGCTGAGTACGTCGAAATTAAACTAACGTTGCAGGTTGAATTTATTAATAATATTAAATAGAACCTTCCTTGTATATCGTAATATATAATTCTAATTGATGCTTAATAACATGTAATCTTAAATTAAAATAAATATAAAATAAAATTTATGTTTAGTAATTTTTTTTCGTATTTTTTTTTTTCGAATTCGTATTTTTCAAAATAATAAAAAATAATAAAAAGTAATAAAAAGTAATAAAAGGAAATAAAATAAAAAGTAATAAAAAGTAATTGAACTTGATTAGAAAATTATTTCATTATTCAAATTTAATATTTTGTGTATTTTTTCATATTACACGCATTCTGTACAATTTTATATTTTACACCTTTAAATTTCTTATAAATGCATAAAAATTCGCAGTCTAGTAACATCTTTAAACACTACATGGAACTACCGACGATGAAAGCGAATCTATTCGTCCCAAACGAATCGAAACGTTTGAAAAAATTATATTTGTTATAACGAGTTACGAATAATATTTATAAAAATTTATATTGTAGTAAAATATTACTATTATAAAAAACTGCAGTATTAAAAGCTGTTTCTATGGTTGGAACTTAGGAATCCGCCATCTTGAGCGTGTCGGTAGTTCCAGCTTTAAGTTTCAATTTTATATTTTTCAGCAATGTCATACAATTTAGTTTGACTGTAGAAATGTTTAATTATTAATTCGCGTGGATAAAGCTGCACAAAGATGCTGATTGTTTGAAAATTCGTTGATTGCCTGCTGAAGCGATATCCAACACGCGTTGAACGTATGCCAAGGGCATTATCTGCATTATAGAATGTCTCTCAACTGCGAGGATAACTTGTTACCAGGCTAACGGATATTATAATACTGATACCACTTTGGACTTAAATTTATTAGTTCGCCGTGACGATTTCCAGTGTGTCATAGAAAACGTCTGCGTTATCTAGACGGTGGTAAATTTGTAGTAACGGTAGGTACTGTGTCATCAAAGTATACAAATTAATGAGAAATTAAAAACTGAAACTGATATTTATTATTATTTATATTTGTTTATATTTATTAGTTTCGGTTTCCGATTTCTCTAACCGAAACTAATATTTATTATTATTTATATTTGTTTATATTTGTTAGTTTCGGTTTCTAATTTCTCTAACCGAAACTAATATTTATATTCATTAATTTCGGTTTCTAATTTCTCTAACCGAAACTAATATTTATTTATATTCATTAATTTCGGTTTCTAATTTCTCTAACCGAAACTAATATTTATTTATATTCATTAATTTCGGTTTCTAATTTCTCTAACCAAAACTAATATTTATTTATATTCATTAATTTCGGTTTCTAATTTCTCTAACCGAAACTAATATTTATTTATATTCATTAATTTCGGTTTCTAATTTCTGTAACCGAAACTAATATTTATTATTATTTATATTTGTTTATATTGATTAGTTTTGGTTTCTAATTTCTCTAACCAAAACTAATATTTATTTATATTCATTAATTTCGGTTTCTAATTTCTCTAACCGAACTTAATATTTATTTATATTCATTAGTTTCGGTTTTTAATTTCTCCCTAATTTCTATACTTCAATTTTAATTTTAAACTTTCTCATGGAACCAATGGATTGCAAATTGAAATTGTTTATTAAAAATATTTGCCAATAGTATCTCAACCCTCATTCATCTCTCGTTTTCTTAACTTAATCTATTTATTGATCGCAAATTGTAAAGAATGAAAACATAAATAGTAAATTTCAAATTTCTTTTTATTAAGAATAAAAAAATTAAATTTCTATATATTCAAGAATTATTCACAAATAATAAACCAATATATAATGCATACTGCTTTTTTATTTATAGCAACGTATATTTTTTGTAAACAAAATATGTCAAATTGATACAAAATACGGATGAGGATTAAATTCAAATACGCGATTCAATACCTATTATGAGATATCACTAATTAAATTAATTTAAAGCACTACAATTCACTACTACAATTAATCCCTACAATTTTTCTATCCATTCAGAACAACCCTTTTCATCTAACTGATAACTTGAAAATTAAACTATTTGAAAATAAAAAAAAGAAGTTATCTATAAGATTTAACACTTGAAAGTGTCAATTTTTCACTACATGTTAGTTCACCAATTTATAAACTCAAAAATCAATTTAATCGCGTTATAATATTTTATTAGACATAGCTGTGATAATAATATTAATTAAATAACAAAGTCACAACATTTTATTACCCATACCAGTGATAATAATATCAATTAAATAACAAAGTCGTAAATTACGTTGCACAAAAAATAAGAAAACGTCGAGATACTTTCCAACGATAACACAAAATAAAAATCAGAGCGAAAAGAATAATACACGTTTAGATTTTTAAAGAAGATTATTCAAAAGCAATGGAAAAGAAATGAAATATTAGGATAGATTATTTTCCCGAAAATTATCAAGAAAATAAAGGAAAAATTCTGTGCTAGATCTTACAGTAATTGCTAAATCCAAAACTGAGCTAGACGGCGTCGTTGGTGTCCTGGATAGGCGCCGCGGCGCCGGACGTCTCTCGTTCTCATCTTTCTCTTTCTTTATCCTGCTTCCTTCGCTGTACCGATTTCACGAACGAACGAAGTACACACGAATCTGTCTACGGAACACGAAAAAAATGACTGAAACACGATTAACGATGCTGTCTAACGAGAATTGGAATACAATCTCGCAAAACCCGCATCCTTCTCAACTCATTCATAATAAGAGAAAATAGTTCTTGGAAGCTCCAAAGATGAAAACATTTCAAAGAAAAAGACACTAGAAAGAAGTAGACAATAAATTAATTTTACACAAAATAATAATAATAAATAATTAATCCTTTGCACTCCGAAGCATTCTAGAAGTTACCTATCAGCTACTCGGCGCCACTTTGTCGCAGAAACGTGCATTTACGAAGCTTCATATTATATAGTATAGCTTTCGTAAATCCCGCTGACATTGTTTTTATATATCTTAGTAATTTTACCATACTTTCAATTGATTTGTTGTGCTACTTTAACACGTTAAACGGCACGCCGATTTTGGTCGGCTTTCCGTTAGGCTGTGTTCTGTGATACTGATTCGAAAACATTTGGTCGGAAAATAGTTAAGAATTTAAGAAGAAAATTGTAAAAGTTTGCAAAGGAAAGTCGTGCCTTTGTTTAATGCGATTCGATAGAACCCATTGATGAATTACATGGTATTATTTTTTAAAATTGATACTGTCAGTCCTTGGAAACTAGCGGCGCCTGAACGAAAATTTCAGCGTCGGTCCACAAGGACCGGCGAGGCGCTTAACGTGTTAATCCTCTATGGGACCGTGTGACTTGAAAGTTACAAACTGATGTATCTATATTTGAAAAAATTACTTTTGTTTAGTTATCACTGCACTATTAGATTTGATTACTGTATTACTGTAGCGACACCACGATCCATCTACGGTAATTATTAATTTAAAAATTTTCAAATCAAAGTGAAAAACTGTAATCGTAATTTTTTCTCCAATAAGCAGACAAAATTCGGGATATATAGGGTTAAAAAATTTATTTTATTGAGTTATCGTTGTACTATTAAATTTTATTACTGTGTTACTGTAGCGACACCACGATCCATCTACGGTAATTATTAATTAAAAAATTTTCAAATCAAAGTGAAGAACTATAATCAATCGTAATTTTTTCTCCAATAAATAGACAAAATTCGGGCTACAGAGAGTTAAACAATTTATTTTATTGAGTTATCGTTGTACTATTAAATTTGATTACTGTATTACTATAGCGACACCACGATCCATCTACGGTAATTATTAATTAAAAAATTTTCAAATCAAAGTGAAAAACTGTAATCGTAATTTTTTCTCCGATAAGCAGACAAAATTCGGGATATATAGGGTTAACAGAAAACTTCGGGGAAACATGGATTTCTCAAAAAGTTGTGCTGGAATAAGTTGATTCCCCCTTAATCATTAATAAATTTTAATGTCTCATTAGAGGGCACATCCGAGTGATATGCTAGAATTACGATGTCCACTGAGAGGGCACAACGGAGTGCAAAGGGTTAATAGCGCAGATCCAGGACAATCGGATGAAAATAATAATTCAGTCTAAAGATTTTTAAGCTTTAAAAAAATTGATTATTATAACCCCTTGTATGTTTATGCGTATTCCTTTTCTTTCTTCTACTTTGTTTCTTTGTTTTGTTTTGTTCTTTTCTTTAACACTAGAACTACCGACGATTAAAATAGACTTATTTGTACCAAAGAAATCAAAATGATAGGTATTTCGAAAAATACCTATAATAAGGGTAACAATTCTTTATGAATATCTTTTACAAAAAATTGCGGAAAATCGTCAAAAATTCATTATTGTAAATTTCTAAAATTCCTATAAGAAATTATGAACAAGTCAAAATGACTGGTTTGTAATTTTTCTTATGCAATTTATCAATTAAAAACGCTGCATTTCTGCAGACTTTTAGTAAGTTGGAAAGAATTAATAGCGCAGATCCAGGACAATCGGATCAAAATAAGAATTCAATCTAAAGATTTTTACGTTTAAAAAAAATTGATTATTAATAACCCCTTGACCTCAAATAACGAGTGCAACTCGTAATGCTAATTTCAGGGCGAAACGAATAAATTCGAGTTCCATTCGTCCTGACAATCGAATTACTTTGTATCACAGTTAAGTTGCATAAATTTCTTTACGCTGCAATAAGAAAATTTGTTTTATTTTCAAACACCTGTTACACCAACGTGTGAAAGAAATA
Organism: Ctenoplectra terminalis; assembly: GCA_019453375.1. NCBI lineage: Eukaryota > Metazoa > Arthropoda > Insecta > Hymenoptera > Apidae > Ctenoplectra > Ctenoplectra terminalis. The sequence continues at coordinate 21,385 of SMSQ01013787.1, read as the reverse complement.
TTAAATCGGATCCAGATGGAAAACAATTTAAATTAAATCGTACCTCAAGGTGTTAACACTAGATTTACAGAACCCGTAAATTTGACGCAGTTCAGATTTCGTGCTTAAATTTAACAATCATAGACGGCGGAAAATATAAACTCAAAATGAAATTTATATATAAAAAATGTGCTAAATAAATCTCTGCTAATAGAAATCTATTTATCTGAAACAGAGCGAACTAATAATATTACAAGAAATCTGTGTTTTAATGTACTCATTGGAATGATCCAATGCATGGCTGTAAACCTAATGATAATATTCAAATTAAATGAGAATAAATTACGAATTTATAACAGAGAGAGTTACCTTTATAAATTTTTAATATTACGTTTTCACTATTGAAAATGATTCAACGCGAGGAAATTCAGTAAACTTGAAATTAAAGTTCACTAAAGAAGATGCGATTACATTATTTTTTTTATATTCTTCAATAAAAGATACAAAAGAATAAAAGTGATCGAGTCAGTGGAAGGTCGTCGACATTTGGTTATAGATAGTTTTTCTTTTTTTAACACTAGATTTACGGGGATTAATCGAACCATTTTACGGGTATATTGAACTTCATTTTATTTGAAACTAATAGGTTTTTATTCGCACAGATTTAGTTAGTACGTTTCTTGCATTTAAATTCTATTTTGAGTGTACATTTTCTACACAGATAATATATATTTTTTTTTAAAAGCACAGCACCACGTAGGCAATTGTGTGTGTACAATGGGACAAATTTTCTATCGGACTGAATATTTTTACTTCCTCGAGGTAATAAAACATGTACGTTACATTCAGCTCTTCCAGATCCCTCCCGTTGTATTCAGTTTTTTATTTTGATTAAGCAATTTTATATTTTGATCGAGATAAAATGCTGAATTCAACGCCGGGCAAATATTGATATAAAATTTTGCTCCCTGGAACGCTGCGCGACTCGGGAGTTTCGTATGTACTCGTGTGTGTGTGTGTAATTTGTAACACTTTGTTATAAGATTTTTTTGAATTTTGAAAGACAAATAGGTTTTTAAATTGTCAGAAATGAAAGGTCCGTCGGGCTTCAGTATTTCTAAGAAAATAAAAATTTGCTTTTTGACGTGTTCTGTCGTAAATTCATATTTTTCGAAGTAAAATATAATTTTCTTCTGCATGATTTTAATTTTTACTTATAATTTTTAATTTCTCTATTCTTGGATTTTCGTTGACATTCTCCATTTTGTTTTGCACACCGAATTTTCTTATAACTACTGCAAAGGTTTTTTCTTTTCTAGAAATTAATTTAACACAAAATTATATAATATCGTAAAATTTTGTAAAATTGTGCAAAAATAAAATAAAATATAATTACACATTAAATTTCATTTTACGATACGAATAACAAACTAAACAATACCATCCACGTTTTTATTTCTTTAAAAATGTTAGCAAATTTAAAAAAATGCAAATCTATAACGGAGAAATTAAAACGAGAAGTTACGAATTTTAAATAACCGTTTATTTATATTCGTTTGAAAATTAGGAAATTTTTTTTTAAGAAACGTGATACACGATTGACCCAAAGACCTCTGCAGGATTAAGAAATGTATTTATGTGTCTCATACTATAAAAATATAGCCTGTGTACTGTTTCTCTCATGGACGTCGCTAACTTTAATTAGGCTAATAGACAATTAACGTTCTTCGACGTATCCACACTTTCCTTCCCCACGTTAATCGCTACAACCACGATTTATATCCTACTCTTTAGCGGTTCGTTACTTCGGTGCGAACTTCGAGGAACCGTGTTCGGAATTCTTGCCAAACGGAATCTGAATGTATTTTCCACGCGAATTGTACACAAAAAGTTTTCCATCCAATGCGTGGTACGATCGATTAAGCACGTGGGTGTGCGATCAAATATACCAACGGATGGAGTAGATTAAGTATTATATAAACCACGTTAGACAATATTTTTTCAACAGTACCGCAACAGGTGTATAATAGGTGTGTACGTTTGAAATATATGGATGTATGTTTGATAAAATGTTAATCATTTTTATGGTTCTCTGATCTTATTATGTAGGTTAGACCGAGGCGAATTGGATAATTTTTTTTCGATAGTGAAGAAAGAATAGTTACAGATTTATAAAGTTCATTTTTTGTTATAAATTCGCGAAAAATTCACGATCTGTATTATAAAAGAAATGCGTAATTAAAAAAGGAAAAAAGAACACAAAAAAGATATAAAATATTATGCATTCCAATAATACTATGGAATAAAAAAAATTACTAATTTTTGGTAAACAAGTATTCACAAAAAAAAAAGAAATTAATAGTAGATATAAAATATAATTGCATTTTAATAATACTAGGGAATAAAAAAAATTCAGAGTGGATAGATACAAAATAAAAATGCATTCCAATAATACTATCGAACAAAATAAATTACTAATTTTTCGTGAACAAGCATTCACGAAAAAAAAATCACAGTAGACAGATATAAAATATAATTGCATTCCAATAATACTATCGAACAAAAAAAAATTCACAGTGGATAGATATAAAATATAATTGCATTCCAATAATACTATTGAACAAAATAAATTACTAACTTTTCGTGAACAAGCATTCGCGAAAAAAAAAAATCACAGTAAATAGATATAAAATATAATTGCATTTCAATAATACTATCGAACGAAAAAAAATTCACAGTGGATAAATATAAAATAAAAATGCATTCCAATAATACTATCGAACAAAAAAAAATTACTAACTTTTCGTGAACAAGAATTTAAAAAAAAAAAAAAAAAAAAAATTCACAGCAGTGAGCTTGAATATATAACACTGATCTATGTCGATCTACATATAGGAGCGATCCACAGTGGAAAAAATAAGCTAAATCCACGCGCCTTGCGCGATTATGCGAGAAAAGAGGAGAGGAGTGGCGTGGTGAGTGGCGAACCTCACAATCTCATACTCGCGATCAGGCTGTCGACTCGACGACAACCCCTCCTTGTGCCAGTGCTTCACCCTCCGTCACGCATCACAGTTTGCGTTCTGCTTCCCGAGAGTAAACTTCTTCAGGAGAAACTTTGCCTCTCGCCAACAACTTCCGGAATGTATCCAAGAATCGCAGTGCTAATCGTTGGGCTCGCGCTCGTCCTGGTGGTTCGTTCAGGTGATTATTTTAATAATTTATTTACTAGCAAACGATCCTCGAATAATTTAGCTAAACACACTTTTTTTTTTTTTTTTCTTTTTTTTTTTTTTTTTTAAGCATCGTGAAACATTTGTGAAAATGCAATCGTTGCGTTGGCTAGAGTGAAGAGATTTTTCGTTTTAAAGCATGTTTACGTTGAACGAGGCTCCGTATAATTACAAAGATTCCATTACGTGTACGTTAATGTAAAATATATTCACTTTACGCGTCTCGTATTGGTTTCATACCGCGATTAACTTCGTACGATTAATCCTTTGCGGTCGGAAACTAAAATATCTCCGGCAAACTGGTTTCATTATTTATTATTATTGGAGATCGATGCCAAGGAAAATTCGTTAACGTTCAGTTTTGTACTCCTTCTGTTACTAAAAATTCGTCAGACATCTGTTCCGCTGATCGCATAAATTTAATTTGGAATTTTAATATAAATGAGAGATTTGAACTCTTCTCGACCGCGAAGGGGTAATATTTTTTGTTGCTTTGTTTTTAAACGGCAATGTTTACAGGGGATGAAAGTTTATTAATATACGTGTAATATGTATATTCATTTACCCTGGATGTTGTTTTACCTCTGCTACGGTCCTTGGTATTTTTTTTTGTTTTTTATTCAACCATGTTTTACCGTTCTTAAATAATTTCCTGATTTTTAAACGAATATAAAGGAATTATTATTTGATATACGTAGTTTCTTATTTTTTTTTGTTTTTTATTTTAAGATTAGGAATGTTTTTTAAAGAAACGAAAGCATTATTGGAGCGGATGTATATCGAAGACCGTATCAGGGTTGATTTATGATAATATCAAAGGTATAAATACAAATGTATGTAGTAAAAATAAAATTTGGAACTGTTATTTGTAATACTCCATCGGGAATTTAGATTTATATGACTATATTTTCAGATGAACATAATTTGCTTTTATTTTCACCTTTACTGAATATTTTCTGACTTCGAAGAATTTTTATAAACATCTCAAAGTACGCGAATGGACTTTTAATTAAATTTCTCAGAAAGCTGCACAAATATAATTATTACAAAATTAGCGTGCGGTTTTAGGAACACAATAGAAGGGTTGATAAAATATTTTTTGAAATCGTACAGCTATAACGAAACATATAAAAAAAATTAGTAAAAAATTAACTACGATTAGAAGTTAACTACAGTGTTTCAAAACTGTAGGTCAACAGTATGCTGAGAAAAAATTTATTATAAAGCAAACATATGTCTTGTCTTGCTTTATTTCTGTTTTTGATAACAAAGCTTTAAAAATGCAAATTTGGAGCGCCCATAGCCAGGCCGTTTGTATAGAATGTTCGGCAACAGTTGGTACAAATTTTAAGGAGTGATTCTATTGTGTTCGGTCATAAGCAATATCGCTTCTCGCGCACGTCTTAAAACACCTTCTTAATTAAAAAAGAAGAAACATTTATTTATTAAAATACAACATCACCGAACTTGATTTGAAAAACGTTCGTATATATTTCTACTTTCAATTCCAACGGATTAGAAGTTATCATTAACAAAGGACGTTACTTAAGTGCAACCCGCCAATTTTAACGAAACTTATATATGACACAATATTTAAAAAAAATATTTAACACGTATTTTTTCTTATCTGCGATCATCCATATTTAGAAGGTGAAAACAACCCTCAAGATCTGGGATGAAAAATATATTTTCCCATACTATTACACAGTTAACTCTTATTAAAAATTGCACAATTTTTGACCAAACAATTTTCTGATCTGCGATCATCCATATTTAGAAGATGAAAATAACCCTCAAAATTAGGGATGAAAAATATATTTTCCTCCCACTATTACACAGTTAACTCTTATTAAAAATTGCACAATTTTTGACCAAACAATTTTCTGATCTGCCATCATCCATATTTAGAAAGTGAAAACAACCCTCAAAATCTGGGATTAAAAATATATTTTCCCATACTATTACACAGTTAACTCTTATTAAAAATTGCACAATTTTTGACCAAACAATTTTCTGATCTGCGATCATCCATATTTAGAAGATGAAAATAACCCTCAAAATTAGGGATGAAAAATATATTTTCCTCCCACTATTACACAGTTAACTCTTATTAAAAATTGCACAATTTTTGACCAAACAATTTTCTGATCTGCCATCATCCATATTTAGAAAGTGAAAACAACCCTCAAAATCTGGGATGAAAAATATATTTTCCCATACTATTACACAGTTAACTCTTATTAAAAATTGCACAATTTTTGACCAAACAATTTTCTGATCTGCGATCATCCATATTTAGAAGATGAAAATAACCCTCAAAATTAGGGATGAAAAATATATTTTCCTCCCACTATTACACAGTTAACTCTTATTAAAAATTGCACAATTTTTGACCAAACAATTTTCTGATCTGCCATCATCCATATTTAGAAAGTGAAAACAACCCTCAAAATCTGGGATTAAAAATATATTTTCCCATACTATTACACAGTTACCTCTTATTAAAAATTGCACAATTTTTGACCAAACAATTTTCTGATCTGCGATCATCCATATTTAGAAGATGAAAATAACCCTCAAAATTAGGGATGAAAAATATATTTTCCTTCCCCTATTACACAGTTAACTCTTATTAAAAATTGCACAATTTTTGTCCAAACAATTTTCTCTCCGAAGTACAAAGCTTCCAACAAAACATTGAAAAAAAAGAAAACAATTACTAGATTAAATTATAAAAGCCATCGAATCCATCGTTAAAATTATTTACACATCTATCGAGGAGTAATTTCGAATCGAGTCTGTGTAATTTAAAAGCAAAAGGGTAGTAGGTTAACTGTGGTTTGTCGAACTGCAAGTCACAAGCTTAGAAGGGGGTGAGTAGCGTCGCGACGCTTGGCGCCACGATACTGCGACCCAAATAATAACTACATAGAACATGCGTGTGTCTCGGAAAACGAGACGTTGGAAATGTACAGTCGATTATAAACATTCCCACGATACGTAAACTCCATCCATTTGGTTTGTTAGAATTATACGCGACAGTCGGTGGGGTTCCGGCGTCGAAAAGGCGTCTACCAGGCGCCAGAGGGAACAGATTATTTGCTTCCTCGAGAAAACAAAGGATCGTTGAATTGAAATGGACTATAATCGGGAAAAATGGCTCGTATATTTTTCCAACGAGATTCGTGTGTAACGTTATCTCGCAACAGTTGCATTTTCCATTTTCTTCCACTTATTACGTGGAGGGGTACATCGAACGGGAACGAAAAGACTTATACCGGGTATTTCAGCCAGGGGAGGTAACTTGGATATCTCCTTTGTTTTCAATAATACGATGAATGTTTATAGTAATATTTAATTCGTTTTGAAGAAGAAATAATGTGGTAGAAAGTATCTTTGTATCTTTATTTTAACCCTCTATAGCCCGAATTTTATGTGCGTATTGGAAAAAAAATTACGATTACAGTTTTTCACTTTGATTTGAAAATTTTTAAATTAATAATTACCGTAGATGGATCGTGGTGTCGCTACAGTAATACAGTAATCAAATTTAATAGTACAACAATAACTCGATAAAATAAATTTTTTAACCCTCTATAGCCCGAATTTTGTTTATTGGAGAAAAAATTACGATTACAGTTTTTCACTTTGATTTGAAAATGTTTTAACTAATAATTACTATAGATGGATCGTGGTGTCAGTACAATAATACAGTAATCAAATTTAATAGTACAACGATAACTCGATAAAATAAATTTTTTAACCCTCTATAGCCCGAATTTTGTTTATTAGAAAAAAAATTACGATTACAGTTTTTCACTTTGATTTGAAAATGTTTTAACTAATAATTACTGTAGATGGATCGTGGTGTCGCTACAGTAATGCAATAATCAAATTTAATAGTGCAGTGATTACTAAACAAAATTAGTTTTTCAAAATATAGATACATCAGTCTGTAACTTTTAACTCTTTGCACTCGGAGCCATCTCGCGACATTTTTATAGGAAAGCGTGCAAACAGGAATCGTTCCATATTTCAGCGTATACCATACTGTTTGATTTTCTATCTCTTGCCATTTGAAATAGAGAGCTTCAAGGAAACATGCATTTTTTAGAAAGTTATGCTGATGTAAATTCATCCTCTGCAATCATTAATATCATTAATAAACTCTGAGATGAGACGTTCGAGTGCAAAGGGTTAACCCTCTATAGCCCGAATTTTGTCGGCTTATTGGAGAAAAAATTACGATTGATTACAGTTTTTCACTTTGATTCGAAAATTTTTAAACTAATAATTCCCGTAGATGGATCGTGGTGTCAGTAGTACAGTAATCAAATTTAATAATGCAGTGATAACTAAAGAAAATTAATTTTTTCAAATATAGATACATCAGTTTGTAACTTTTAAGTCACACGGTCCCATAGAGGGATATTGTTTTGGGAGTATATTGTTTTGTATTTTTGTTGAGATATTCTGTATATGAAGCACTTTTTCTTTAAGTGGTGTATGTGTATATATGTATATATATTTTTTGTTTTACTTTGAAATGTTTAAGATTATGCACTTTACCTTGTTTAAAAATATAGTTAAAGGGTAATTGGTTTGTTTCATACCTTTAAGATTCTAGACATGTTTGGTATTATAAATAATTTTTATAAATATCTTTTTAATGAAACTGTGTTTTTGTTAATCGTAGTTGGACACATGTTATTTAAAAAATATAATAAGTTATTAAAAATGTAATTACGGTTGCCAGTATTTTTGTTAACGTTATCTATTTTGTGTAGTGAACGATAAAAATATATTGTACTATGTTGACTTTGTTATTGTAAATATAATAAAATAGAAACTACTTTCTACTCGTTGCTTCTCAAAATTCGACTTATACCACTTAAAGAGAAGACAATTTAGGAATCTATATTTTGTTCACATATTCCTATCTATTTGGATTTCAAAATTAATCTTTACTCTTACTATTATTTTTTTCCCATTTAAGGTTACTTTGATTTCAAACATGTAATCGCGATTATGTTCTGTTTAAAACTTAACAAATACGCCATTGAAACGTGTCAAATAACAGAAGAGGCGTATGAAAATACTGCAATGTCAAACTCAACAACGTTTGAACGACACAACTGTTGAAGAAGGTACAGTATCGTAAGATAATGACGAAGGAAATAGCCGTCCGTGCACAAGGAGACGTGAATACATAGATTGCATTTTATGAAACAAAAAAAGAAAGGTCAAACCGCTATAACATTCCTCTTATTCATTAGGCAGAATTCTAGTAAATTTCTTCTGGCTTTTCAAACTTTAGCTAAAAGACTAACACATTTCGTACAGATATCGAATTAAATTCTAACAGCTTATGGCTGTGCCTCAACTATTACTCTGCACGCTTCTTTTTCTCTGCGCATCAAATAAATATATTAAAAAAAAAAAATAATAAATATACTCGATCACAAGAGCCTATCACATTTTTATTATAATTTGCTACAACAATTATTTACACCGCTCTAATCGTTGCATCTAAATCCTGGTTTAATGCAGTTGGACTAAATTAAGCAATCAA
>SMSQ01013787.1:0-10705 GCA_019453375.1 Ctenoplectra terminalis | reverse complement strand
GTTAAAACTAATACAGAAAATATCAAAGAGATTAATCAGTAAATAATAGCTACTCTAAAATTGTTATAATTATACCTAGTACCGTACATGTGTGAGTAATAGAATAAATCTTACACGTATCTTGCGTTACGCTTTAACGATTACTTTCGCTTCCACGATATAAATTTCTTCCTACTTATTAAAAAAGAAAAAAGAAAAAAAAACAAATATAAAGAAGCACGTTTCTAAATAAAAACATTTCAATTATGTGTTCACTAGTTAAGAAGCAAGACGTCACAGTGAGAAATTGCCAGACAGCGAAGACAGAGACCATCGATCCGTGCAAAGCGATACAAGGAAAAGCATCTGGTGATTTTTCAAATCTTCAATTTTGCGAACTGTGCATGCACGATGCTTGCAACAGCTCGACTACGATTTCGCCAAGAATCCTCTTTACCTTATTCTCCGCCCTGGGAGTTATAATTTTGGCCAGTTTGTATAACAGCGCGTAACCTTCGCGTATCGAGTTGTAGAATTGATTGCGATCGTTCTTAGAGACACGTTACAATCGATTCAAAGTGTATTCTAAAGATTTGAAACACACACATATACACACGTATACACATTGTTCATTGATATTCCACGTCGTTTCACGAATTTCAGTCGTGTAATGGATGTTCGCGGTACGAAACAAGAAACAGAAAAATTTAATCCCTTGCCTTGCTGTTTCTTTGTGCGACCACATTTGTTGGCCTTAGCTGTCCGCTGCTTTGATCCTTGTCCATCCTTTGTGTCAATTTGACACATTTTTCTACGAAAAAAAGGAAAAAAAAAGAGAAAAAAGTACACGTTGCGAGTTATATCCTTTGCTCCTCTCTCTTACTCAGAAAGTACTGTACAAAGTCTTAGATCGTTCTTTTTTAACGCTAAAACTACCGAAGCGATCAATTGACCGGTTCGTAATTCCTCATAGATTTATAAATTTTTAACGGAGCACTTTTGAGTATTTTTCGTGGCTTTTTTTTTAATATATGCTTTGAACTTTAATTTTTTTCTTTAATTTTTCTTCTAATTTCTTTGATGCAGATACTTTGATAGTTTTAATATTAACACCCTGTGTAATTCTTATTTATATTTAATACAAGAAACGTAAATTCCTGAGATGCAGAGCTCTAATATAATTCTAATATAATTCTATATAATTCTATATAATTCTATATAATTCTATATAATTCCATATAATTCTATATAATTCCATATAATTCTATATAATTCTATATAATTCTAATATAATTCTTTAAACAAAATTCGCAACACTTTACATAAAAAAAAATATCCTTTACATATTTATTTCATTAAATTAAAGCAACTTGTGATATTTAGCGTTTCTAACCCTTCGACTGCTACCTGCCTTCTTTCTATAACAATCGACTCGAAGACGTTCATAAAAATCAACAACTTATCTACCAATAAGTCAAACAATTTGTTCGTGCGTTACTTTTCCTCACAAATAAAAGAATACAAAAATATTTCTACGTTATCTACGACCAACGACCTGATTTACAAACTCACGCATTGGTTTCGAGCGAGACTAACCAGTCAAAGGGTTGAATTCCAGCTACAATTATTTCTGTCTTGTTTCTTGCTGCGCTGAAATCCGCAAAACGAAAATACAGCTTCGTACTCGATTTCTATTTCCTAAATTTTAAGAATAAATTGGCTAGCAAGATTTTGTACACCGAGTATCGAAACAGTGTTGTATTTAACAATTGATGTACAATTTCACCATGATCGAGCCATAATTATATAACAATCATTGCCTGTGTTCACTACAAACAAAAATTGTTATTCTATTTATCAAATTGCATCTGCGATTCGATTCACCGAGCACGACCCTTAACGAGCATAAATAAATATATATTATATACGTACATTATGTGTATTATACAAACGAAGGGGCTTACGAAATACCAAATTTAGCTAGCGTTTACATGGAAAAAAAAACTGTTATTCAGCTTCTCGAGGTCGAATGTATTGTCGCACAAAAATTATGACGAGCAATAAAATATATAAATTATTATATCGAGCGACCGTGTTGTCTTGTTAAAAAGAAAAAAGAAAAGAAAAAAAAAGATTCTGCAATTTCCCGATGAACAAACGCTTCCGGAAACAAAAATTTCAAACTTTGTACAATATGCACGTCGAACGACGTAACCAATGAAGATTTACACGATTGTAAGTAAGAAATATCGTTTGCAGTTTGGGAAAATAAAATTTCATTGGAAACGATATTCTGAGTGGAAAAAGAAAACTTTCAATTTAAGGCTTACGAAATTTGAAAAATATGATACTTTATTGCATCGCGCGATCGAGTTTTACGGAATATTATTTTGTTCGATTCTAAATTAGTATTAATTGTAAATATTAGCATTCCTCTTAGTTTTAATATTAAGCCCAAATGATATTAAAGTTTCGTTTTGAACCGTGTATTTTTCAGTGTAATTTTTGTGCACCTTATGGAGAAGAATGAAAAATGTGTAATGATTAAAAAAAAATTCAAAATGTAAACAATCTGTATAACTTATTTTTTTTTTTTTTTTGTTATAATTGTTTCGATGTGATCTTAAGTATTTAATGAAAAAGTAAGCGGAACGGTAATAGTTAACCCTTTGCGCTCCATTGGTGTCGTTATGGCCACATGTGTAATTTTCTTCAGAAGTTAAGTTTTAAATTAAATTTCGTATTTTTGCAATTTTCTTCAGAAATTAAGTTTTAAATTAAATTTCATATTTTCGCAATTTTCTTCAGAAGTTCAGTTTTATGTTAAATTTCGTATTTTCGTAATTTTCTTTAGAAATTAAGATTCAGATTAAACTTCGTATTTTTGTAATTTTCTTCAGAAGTTAAGTTTTAAATTAAATTTCTTATTTTCGTAATTTTCTTCACAAGTTAAGATTTGAATTAAATTTCGTATTTTTACAATTTTCTTCAGAAGTTAAGATTTAAATTAAATTTCGTATTTTTGCAATTTTCTTCAGAAGTTAAATTTTAAATTAAATTTTGTATATTTGCAATTTTCTTCAGAAGTTAAGTTCTAAATTAAATTTCCTATTTTCGCAATTTTCTAAATTTCGTATGTTTGCAATTTTTTTTCAGAAGTTAAGTTTTAAATTAAATTTCCCATTTTCATAATTGTTCCAGAAGTTAAGTTTCAAATTAAATTTTATATTTTCGTCAATTAACATATTTCTTTTGTCTTAAAACAAATCAAATAAACGTTATAAATAAAACTCGTAAACATTTGCATTCTTTTCTTTTCAAAACAACACTTTAAATTTTCTTTTATCAGTTCTCTGAAACTTAAAAAAATTTAAGAGCGCGAAGGATTAATAATGTAAACATTTATGCGTTATTATATGCATAAAACACATCGTATACAGTAGTGGCCGCAGAAATTGCACCACTTTGTACCACCGTATGAACTATTGATAAAGAGCCATGACCACAAAGCTGTGAATGCTTTTCCAAAACTGACATTCATACATAACTATGAAACAATCGATGCAAAGTCCAACTGAGGCCACATAATGTAGCTCTACTGCATCAGATTATTCAAAACTATTAAAAGACCACGTTAATACAATTTAACATAACTACAAAGTGTGCAATGTATCTGAATATTTGACAAACTGTCTTCTTCAGAAGTGGTGCAATTTTATTGGCGTGTATACGCTTCGTATCCCACTCAACATTTTCAGAGGTACGCTATAGTCCTTTTGTTGTCAAAGATAAGATAACAGGTAATGAAAAGACTCGGAACGTGCATGCATAGATCTCAAGGTGGAACCAACATGGTCAGACGAGTGAGCTTGGCGACGATAATCGTTCTCGTAAATTTTGGTAAGTAGAACTCGACTTCTAATTTTTACTGTTATTTTTGTGCAAACATTAGGTGAAGATATCAACTTGATTATGAAATTTACATTGGGTTGAATTATAAAGTGAGATTCTTGCGGTGACAGATATTCAATGAACAAACTTTTGTTAAATTTATCATAGACGATTCTATTTAAACAATTTTGAAAAACTATAGTCGGTAGGAAAATGAAGCTTATAAAATTGCTGTTAATAATAAATATTTCTATCATTTTTACTACGCTCTCAAAAATAATTAAGTTGCATAAAAATCTGCTGTCAGATAATAATATTCGTCCATAATTTATCAGCTAAAAATTAAGAGAGAATAATTAAATTAACATTAAACGTACCGATGATTAAAGTAGATCTATTTATACCCAAAGAAAAGAATTTGTGACAAAATAATGAATTTGCATAAAAATCTGCTGTCTGATAATAATATTCGTCGATAATTAACCAGCCAAAAATTAAGAGAGAATAATTGAATTATTTAATATTAAACCTACCGACGATTAAAGTAGACCAAAAATTAAGAGAAAATAATTGAATTATTTAACACTAAACCTACCTCCGATTAAAGTAGACCTATTTGCACCCAAAGAAACGAATTTGTGTTCTAAAAAAATACATAACGCGAGGAGAACAAATCTTTACCTGTATTTATCACAGAAAATCACGAAAAATTCCTCGAACCGAATCGTTGTAAATTTATATAATTTCTACGAGAAATTACATGCCGGTCGTTTCGACCGCTTTGATAGTTTTAGTGTTAACAGCGCACGCGAGTGGAGAAGAGTTATGGTGTTACGATTGCAACACGGATTTAAGAAGAGGCCACACACGAGAGTGCAACGATCCTTACAACGCACCACCTTATTTCAACTTGGTTCTATGTCCTCGAAACGAGTCTCAACATTGTCTTAAGAGCGTCATCGATTGTGCGTATAAAGTACATCCAGAGATATATAGATCACTCTTGCGTGCGCTCAACTTCATTACGTGCACGCATCGCATACATGTACATATAGTTATACCTACGTGCTTATATTAACGTTGATTATACTCGTGTACACGGGCCTGAATACTAAACAGCGACAGACTTCCAACGAAACACGTTTAAGAAATGTCTATGTGTCCGTAAACAATTTCTTTAAAAAATTACTAATTACTTTAGGAAATATTCATTCGTACGCTGTTATACAGAGTGTTTCGAAACGTGTCTTCGTTGCATATACTCTCGCTCATAAATCATCGGAAGGTCAACAAATTTAATCGTTCGAGTGCCATGCATCATTTCAGAAATCTCTTTTGTTTCTCTTATTTTAGAAATACATTGATACAGTAATTATTTACTCTGGTACCAAAATTGATAAATTTACACGAAGTGGAGAACTAATTTTCTAATGCAAAGAAAAATAAAGAAAAGAAGGATATTAGCTATTTTTTTTTTTATATCGAGGTTTAACTCTATCGCTACTACGAGTAACTATAGTCGCTCGCCACTTTTTCAATAAAAAGGAAAAAAAAAAGAAAAGGAGGATATTAACTATTTTTTTTCTTTTTTTTTATATATATGGAGGTTTAACTCTATTACTACTAAAGGTGATTATAGTCGCTCGCCACTTTTTCAATAAAAAGAAAAAAAAAGAAGGATATTAACTATATTTTTTCTTTTTTTTATATATATATGGAGGTTCAACTCTATCACGTTTTCAATAAAAAGAAAAAAAAAGAAAAAGGAAGATATTAACTATTTTTTTTTCTTTTTTTTTCACATGAAGGTTTAACCCATCGCTACTATGGGCGACTATAGTCGCTCGTAACGAATCGACTTCTGCGTATTATAGGCGACTACAGTCGTTCGATCATTGAATCTTATAAGCAGCTGTGGTAACTGAATGGATCGTATTCATATTTGAAAATTGCAGGCATACAATGGAAAAAATAATATTAATTGTATGCGAATATGTTGAATTACACTTAATATATAAAATTTCAAACAATATGCCACCCGTACTATGGACGCGATTTTCGCAGGCAGAGACCTCCGTAATGAAAGGGTTCGGGTTAGGTTAATTATCGTATCAAGAACTAGATCATTAACGACACGAGAATCTGTAAAGGCTCCTTCAAATTTTATTGAAAAGATTAATATCGGTGAAGTATTAGGTTGGTCGGAAAATTCGCGCAGGTTTTAACCGTTTTATGTAAATAAAAAGCGATCTTTTTTATTACAAAATATTAAAATAAATAATTAAACTAAAACAATTTTATTAATGATTTTAACTGAACTTAATTGCATTCCAAAGCGCTGGAAGACAATTATCGTTAAAAACCGTACGAACTTATTGACCAATCTCATACTTGATCGTATTAATCAGCACACTGTAAGTTATACCAACGAACCATAGAAACTTAATTTATTTTTAACAAAGTCTCTATGGTTTAAATAATATACTCAACATCTATGTACGTTAAATTTTTGCTTGCATTGTTAGAATTCCGCTGATTTCATAATTAAACTAATGGATACTAACGAACATTCGTCATCGAGTAACAACACTGAAAATGAAACACGCTAGACTTCGTTCTTCAGATTCTTTGTTTTTGTCACCAAATAACATATGTTTTATAATTGTTGCATTAATTTTAATTGAACTAAGATCCGACTTTTTGCAATTATAATGCTACCTTGAAACCGGTGAGGCTATGAAACAACTATTTCCTTAATGATGCAGATGGGGACATGGTGGTGACGGTACGAGGTTGCGTGCCGTCACGCGAAATCGATGGATACTGCCAACCCGAGGAATATTTTCCTGGATCCAGCATTACGTGTTCCTTTTGCAACGATTACGCTTGTAACAGTCAAAGTCCTACTTGTTTATTTATTCGACGAAATTTTATATTTCTTTTTATGTTAATCAACGTAGCTTTGTATTTGAAACAGTAACGAATCTCGCGTTTTAATTAATTGTCAAGATTATCGTCGATTAATTAAAATTGTACAAGATTGAATTAAAGTATAATTATGAATACGTTATCTATATTACAAGCTTGGTATGTGTCATGTACTAGTATATTATTTTTATTGTAGCTTAACTATATAACTTTAATTTTGTAATATTGTATATTTTCGTGGCCACTTGATAGATAAATAAATAAAAATTATGAGCTTATTCAAGATTTGGTAAATTAGAATGCCACGATAAAAATAATATCAATGATGATAGTAATAATAATAAATAATAATATTAATAAATATACAACGATATGAAAATAAAAACTAATAAATTTCAAGCATGATTTTGAATTTTAAATATTTCTGTCCTATGCAAAAGTGTTTTTACGATTTTTTTTTTTTTGTAACGATAAGTTTCACGAAACTTTTTAATTACTTATAAATATGAATAAAAATTTGTAATGTTCTCTTGATGGTAACATATTTTAATAAATTATTTTGTTCTGTTATATTCAAACAATATTATCTCATATATAAATAATAATAAAATAACACTAATCCAATAATAAAACTAAATTCACCAAATATTCTATTTAATATACCAACACTGATCGATATAAAACCAAATCTATTAACAATGGACGAAAAAATTAAATTTTGAAAATAAAGGTAACTTCTCTCATTAAATATTCTTCCATTTTATTTCAAGCCTTCAGTTATAAAATAAAAACGATAAATGAGGACTAGATTAAATCGGTATTTAAATTAATTACTCCACAAGTTTTTAAGAAAACAAAAAAGAATTCCATATCACCATCCTTTTCTCTATTATTCCAATACTATTAAAAAAAAAAAAGCAGCACATTAACATACTCTGGACAAAAACCAACGAAAAAAAATACACGTCAATACCTTAACTCATATTTACGAGTATTTCAAAATTGTAACAATAAATCAAACACAAATCCTAAAAAGAATATATCACAAATACTGAAACTTCTCACCGAGGTACAATACTTCACGCAATACATCCACGTAATATATTTTTCCTAATAATTTACGACGATTACAACATCGCAAGGTATCGAGTATTAGAAATACATTTCGCTTTCCTTGTAGAGTCCTTTTCCAACCAACGAACATCCGCGAGACGCCTCCTTTTCTCAATTTTCGCATCGTATGCATTTAAGTTTATGAAAGGGAAGACGATGACGTCGATTGGCCGGAAAAGGCTGTTGACTTTCAAGCCAGAAATTAAATGGCTTTATGAATGAATAGGGAGACACAGTCTACTCGATGTAACCTTTGTATCGATGGTGGTAAGTTCTAACTAATACCTACGAAAATCGTTCACGTGTGGATGCACACGTATTTACGTATAGACGCATCTGGGTGAAGAGAAGGGGTTAAATGCTCGAGTCAATTCGGTAATGTCTCGCGGGGTTAAATGGTCTCCTGACCCCTGACAAGCCTTTCTTAACGAGTCGGCAAGCTCACTTTGCAATCCTGCCGTTAGACATCTCCAAACAATTTGTGTTATAAATATTCGATAAGATGCAGATGCATCGATTCAACGCTTGATAAAGTCATGTCTCTATTAGGTTGTTCCAAAAGTTTCTTTCTTTTCATTAACCCTCTATAGCCCGAATTTTGTCGGCTTATTGGAGAAAAAATTACGATTACAGTTTTTCACTTTGATTTGTAAATGTTTAAACTAATAATTATCGTGGTGTCGCTACAGTAATACAGTAATCAAATTTAATAGTACAATAACTGAATAAAATAAATTTTTTAACCCTCTACAGCCCGAATTTTGTCGGCTTATTGGAGAAAAAATTACGATTACAGTTTTTCACTTTGATTTGTAAATGTTTAAACTAATAATTATCGTGGTGTCGCTACAGTAATACAGTAATCAAATTTAATAGTACAATAACTGAATAAAATAAATTTTTTAACCCTCTACAGCCTGAATTTTGTCTGCTTATTGGAGAAAATATTACGATTACAGTTTTTCACTTTGATTTGTAAATGTTTAAACTAATATTTATCGTGGTGTCGCTACAGTAATACAGTAATCAAATTTAACAGTACAATAACTGAATAAAATAAATTTTTTAACCCTCTACAGCCTGAATTTTGTCTGCTTATTGGAGAAAAAATTACGATTACAGTTTTTCACTTTGATTTGAAAATGTTTTAATTAATAAAAAATGGTATACACTGTTTAACGGGTCATGGCTTTCTGATTTCTCTTTCTGTTCATGGTGTAATTAATTTGAAATAACAAGTGTACCAAGATTAACATTTGAAAAAAGAAAATTTATTTTAACCCATTCGTTGCCAAGCTTAAATTATAAGAAGTCATTCCCATTGCCATTTATATTTTCAGTGTCATTGTTTACCAAAGCTCAGTTATTTCTTGGTAAGAGCACATATATTATCATACATAATCATTTGCAAGCATAAAACCAAAGACGATATTTATTTCTATATTTATGTTTGTGGCCACAAAAAATTTGCTAATTCAAAAGCCTGCATGTTATAACATATTTAAAGTAGGACGAGTATACTCGTCCTTGGCAGCGAATGGGTTAAAATACTATTGGAAGCATACATTTTACCTAGATTCTTTTTCAGTATAAATATTAATTATACGTGGATAAAAAGTGAAGTTATAATCATTCAAACTGTGTATACATTTTTCTGGGACACCCTGTATACGAATCTGCATAAAAATCCACGATCTACTTATTATTTCTATACACCAAAAAAAAATTTTCTCTCGTTTCATTTCGTTGGTCTATCTAAACTTCAATCTGAGAATCAACGAGATCTAAACAATCCTGTATTCCAGTTTCCAATGTAAACCTCGAAAGACCGGTAATTGTCCCAATGAGAATAAAATTATCACAAAAATCCACGATCTACTTATTACTTCTACGCACCAAAAAAAAATTTCTCTCGTTTCATTTCCCCGGTTTATCCGAACTTCCATCTAAGAATCAACGAGTTGTAAACAATCCTGTATTCCAGTTTCCAATGTAAACCTCGAAAGACCGGTAATTGCCCCAATGAGAATAAAATTATCACAAAAATCCACGATCTACTTATTACTCTTACACACCAAAAAAAACTTTCGTTTCATTTCCCCAGTCTGTCTAAATTTCAATCTAAGAAGCAACGAGATCTAAACAATCCTGTATTCCAGTTTCCAACGTAAACCTCGAAAGACCCCGAAGAGCGTTCAACGGGTCGGTAATTGTCCTAATGAGTCCAATGAGGGCCCTGACTAATACTCTTTTTCCTCTCCCTCTCTCTCGCTCCCGAGCCATAATTACTGTTTCGCTTGTTGTGTTCTGTTAAAAGGCTCCTTGGGTTGTTTGCTCTTGACTCCTACTTCCTCGCGCTTGCATCGTCCACGGAGGGGTTTACAGGGTTATTACGTACACGCGTTACGTTGCTGGACTGGTACCGTGTAAGCCGCGTGTCCCCAGAAGCGACGAGAAACTCGAAGAAGGGAGAGAACAAGGGAGAAGGAGACCGCGTGCACGGTTTCGGCAAAAAGGGGGTGCCGCCTCTTCAGTAACGTAGCGAACACGTTCCGTGACGCTGCCAGTTTCACTCCGTCTATTTCTGGACCCGCATGGTACCCGCCTTTGACGCATTAAACGGCTCTATCGCTTGTGATCTGTGTGAAGTAACGATCGATTTCATCGAATCGGAGAGTATTCAGATCTCAAAGTGACTCGATCGACATGTCCTCCAGATTGGCATGGATGGCGACCATCCTTGGTCTGATCGTGTTGGCGCAATCAGGTAAGTCGTTTTAAGGAATATTTAGGA
>SMSQ01013776.1:391938-433153 GCA_019453375.1 Ctenoplectra terminalis | reverse complement strand
GAAGAAAAATGATGTTTCCTCGTTGTCATCGGTGTTGTTTCACTTACGCGAGACTGAAACGTTAGTAGATGAAACGTGTAGCGTAAACTTTAACGTTAAAAACAAAAATAAATAAACTATTGTCTGTAAGGTGTCTCTACTTACCATACTGTTAACCGTGTACGTATTGTACCTCACCTAAACGCGCGAACGCGGGTCACGAAAAAACGAAAAAAAAGGAAAAAAAAAGAAAAAAAAAAGAAAAAAAAAAAAGTGGAAAATGTTAACGAAACATTTCACCGCGTTGTATTTCGCGCGTCAATTAACGATCGACGGACCGAATGATACACTAATGGAAAGCAGACAACAAAACCAAAAGATAAATTAAAACACAGAGTATTAATGAATTTATTCGACTGTCGTTAAGAAAAAAAAAAAAAACACACACACACACCTATCGAGTCTGTAACGCATGTGTTATCATCGAATCAGTTTAACCGTACAACCAATCGATCGTTCACTCGGCAACGTGACGATGATTTTTGAGTCTAAGTGCTCTCTCGTTATGTCGGCGCCCCCGATTGAAAAGCTACGCGAGCTCGTACCGGGGGCTGCGAAAGAAGAGATATCGATCTGTTGAATCATATACTTTATAATATATGAACAAATGATTTACCACGAAATTCGTACTATTGTGTTTTTAGACGACTTTAGATTGTTTATATTCTATTTACTTTGTAAAATATACAACACTAATTCCATAACGGAACTCCGTTTGCTTGACAATTACTCACCCTTCCAGTAATCAGCCTTTCAAATCTAAAGACCAAAAGAAATTATTGAAACTCAACATATCGTGATCCTTTTTCCGATAAAAAAAAAAGCAAAGAACAAATCTCCTTTGTAAGAAATTAAGTTCTCGACGACCTTATCGTTAAATTTAATGGAATAAATTCACCGTGACAAAAGCGGTGTCCAGTCGGAAAGGGTTTTGCAAACGCTCTGATCGATCGCGTTTCTCGTCCTCCACTCAATCGTCGATTCGAATATGCAAAAGGAGTAATATAGGAGCGACAGACGGTCGCAGAATCCTCGGTGCACAAGGACGAGGGTGAAAGAAGGGGTGAATGGACCAGTAAGTTCGAACAGGGTTGCTGGGCATGCGCCGACGTTTCTATCCTCTCCAGATACTATGAGCGGTGGTGTCTACGGTGGAGGTATGTGATACGCGGCCTGCAATATTTTCGGAAAAAAAGAACGTGGACTGGCTGAGAATTCCGTAAAGTGTTTGAATTTTTCCCGCAGACGAGGTCGGTGCTATAATTTTCGACGTTGGACACCAGAGCCTTCGCGTTGGTTATGGCGGTGAGGATACACCAAAGGCTGAAATTCCGACCAGCCTCGGAGTGTGGGAGGACACCGTCGATGCGCCGGACGGAAATCAGAACGTCAGGAAGCACTATAACATCGATGTCACGGCCATTCAAGTGCGAAAGAACGGTACGATCATTCTGTACCGTAATAATCACTGGTTCTTGCTGCGACCTTTTCCTCGATCGTAGATTTAATTAAAACATAGGACCGTATAGTGAAAATTATTACTTTATTTTTTTCTAACGATGTTAAAACGAGTCTTGCGTTATTAACGTATACATATATCTTGGGTCTATGTTGTTCTTACTCGATGGGCCTACAACAGGTTCGACTTATTTTTTTACAGACAAATAAGGACTTGCCAAAACAGACTAAAAATTTGTAACACGTTAATTCGTAAATTAAAAAACGATTTATAAAAAAAAAAATAAAGTAAAAAGTAATGTATTAATGTATTAATTGGTGATTCGTTATTTTACCAGATATGGAGATAGTTAGTCTAATGAAGGACGGTATGATCGAAGACTGGGACATGTTCGAGCGACTAACAGAATATACGTACAAACATCGCCTTCACGCATTTTCGGAACACCATCCGATCCTGATGACCGAGTGTCCCTGGAACACCAGATTGAAACGAGAGAAACTACTGGAATTAATGTTCGAGAAATTCAACGTTCCAGCGATGTATATTTGCAAGAACGCAGTTCTGGCGGCGTACGCGAACGGTAGATCGACGGCCATGGTAGTGGACAGCGGGGCGACTCACACGAGCGCGGTTCCGGTGCACGACGGTTATGTCATCACTCAAGGAATCGTGAAAAGCCCGTTAGGCGGTGACTTCATCACAATGCAATGCAGACAATTCTTCGAAGAAAAAGAAATTGAGTTGATGCCCGCTTGCCTGGTCGCTAGCAAAGGCAAAAATC
The DNA here is from genome assembly GCA_019453375.1 of Ctenoplectra terminalis. Classification (NCBI taxonomy): domain Eukaryota; kingdom Metazoa; phylum Arthropoda; class Insecta; order Hymenoptera; family Apidae; genus Ctenoplectra; species Ctenoplectra terminalis. The sequence continues at coordinate 430,871 of SMSQ01013776.1, read as the reverse complement.
GCATATTTTTCCAATAACGATACGTAGGATTATTAGCCACCAATTCCCGACCGCTTTTCATTTGCTTTACACGCGTCACACACAAGTCATCCCCAATTCTACACACGTCGCATTTTCATAGCGAAGAATCGTAATTACGGACTGAGAAAAAGCGATAATAATAATATAATTCAATTGACGTGGACGATATTGATGTACAGATTAAATATTGACTTGAATTGACGCCAGCCGTATTATTCCACCAGGCGGAATTAACGTGCTATAAAAAGATAATGTTTAACACATCATAGAATGACGTCTATTATGGGATACAAAGGGAGCAGTTAATCCTTTCAGCGCATATTTTGAACGATGAACGCGCGCTGTGTGCAGAGCACTTGAGTTGTAATATGTTGATTGCATGCATTCAACGTCCATGCGCCTTTACCGCACGCGCTGGACAGATTTACCGAACACTTATCAACGCTCGCACTGCTGAAAGGGTTAAAGAGTGTTTAAACTTCAACATTATTCTCACCGGCCTTCTGTATCAAAACCTTTTCATGTCCAATATTTCGAACTTCCGAATGTAACATAGATTCTTTTCAAAAGCGTTTCGACGTTTGACATTGTACCACTCGAAACACTCTTCTCGAGTTCCTTTACTTCTCATAATTGCTTTTTTCTCTTCGAAGATTAATAATATTATTAGATCGTAACAACAGAGAGGTAATATAATAATTAATTACATAGATGTGGTCCGTGAAAGAGATCCACCACGCTGGACCAAAAAACCTGGTTTTCAACCAACGACTTCGTGGTTAAGTTACATGGTCCGAGAACTGCTGCAAGACTTCCAGATGAATTGTCTTCAAGTCTCCGACAGCCCGTACGACGAGGACATAGCCAACACTCTGCCGATGAAACACTACGAGTTCCCGACCGGATATAACGACGACTTCGGCTCCATCAGACTGATGATTCCAGAAGCATTGTTCGATCCTAGCAACGTAAAAGGTGTTGGTGCCAGTATTCTTGGCGTTGGTCCTCTCGTCACGACAAGCGTGGGCATGTGCGACATGGATATCAGACCAGTAAGTGCTTCTCTATTTTCATCGACTACGCAAAAGATACTGAAAGAAACTGATGATTAAAGGGCTGTAGAAATTACACGTTTGTTTTCGCAGAATCTATACGGAAGCGTGGTAGTCACTGGCGGTAATTCCTGCCTGCAAAGTTTTAGCGAAAGACTGAATCGTGATTTAGGGAGCAAAACTCCTCCGGTGAGTATCTTATTTTCGTTTGATTGCGTTGGAAATAATTTTTTCTTCCTGGTTTTCTTTTTACGAACAATGAAATTATATTAATTTACTCTTGGTTTCATAGAGTATGAGACTGAAAATAATTAGTGCAAACAGTTCGAGTGAGCGTCGCTACGGTGCCTGGATCGGAGGATCGATCCTCAGCTCCCTTGGATCCTTCCAGCAGATGTGGCTGTCGCGGCAAGAGTACGAAGAATCGGGGAAACTGATTTTAGAGCGGTGCGCGTGATCGAAAGCTTCTATTAAAATTATTTTTCGTAATTATTTTTACAAAGCGTGACAGTCAATTTATAACGTTAAGTTCCGAACGATTAAAGCGTAAGCCCGATGCAAGACAATATGAGCAATTGATATCAAAGATTTCGCGTGAGACGTGTACAGACGTGTAGAAGAAATCAAACAGTGAGGAAAACTTAATTAAAGTGGAGCTCGCTAAAAATGATTTTTATATAGACGTGAAACAATAATTAAAGCAATCTTTAGAAGCAAAGTAACGAGTTCTTGGATTGGATTGCACGCGGACGTAATTATTATATAAATGCATGCGGTGCGATCTTAAAAAAATAAACATAGTTCCTGACTGCTCGAACGTTCTGCTCGTAATTCACATTTCAATACATTAACTACAGTTTCGATATATTATAATTTAAGAATCGATAGTACAGGTGACAGGTGTCCAAAGAGAGTCCACTCCCTTCGAAAAACATTTTTACCATTTATTTCGAACGTAGTTACAACAAGTATTATATATTTAAACAATGTTTCAGTTTCGTTTGTTTTCCACGCCTCTCTACTATTCGTTGTTTTTATATTATTTTCTTAATAAAACAAGAAAAACGAAACGTAAACTACAATGATGTAAAATTGGGAGAATCGCGAATCGCAACATTCGTTTCTGAACGAGCAGTTTCAATTCCACAACGAAAAAAAAATAATATATATATATATATTACGGCGTAGTAAACAATATAATATCTCGCATATAAATATATATACTATATATATATTTATATTTCAATCAATATAGGAAACAATATTATCGGTATATCACATATACAATATGTATTTAGGAAGAGGCGAATTATTTTATTAAAAAAATGAAAGGACCTTATTCGTGGAGGCGACAAAAGACTGTTCATCAAAATTTCTGGTCCTCTCTTATATACTTTGCGATACAATTATAATTCTAATTAATACTTTCGCGTGTTCGAACAATCATGTTTTTATGAGGAATGTTAAACCATTTTGCTTCCGATAAAAAATCGGTTTCTTTCTGTTTTTACAAAAACAGTAAAACACTGTTTAAAAAAAAAAAAAAAAAAAAACAAATTTCTAAGTAATATAGTAACAACGTTTGACTCGTGTTGCAGTATCGACTCAAGCGAAATGTAAAATTGTCACCGGCGGTTTCGAAACAGTATTTATATAGACACGAATGTGGAATCGTGTATGTACGGAAAGTAAAGGTGTCGTAAATCGAACTCGTTATTTCGCTCACCAAATACACCTACAACACGTGTCAATCGCGATCGACGCGTTACGCTAACTATAAATACTGGTGTCGTTCTTATCATCGAACGGACATTAAACAGCATAGAAACTAATCAGCTAAAAACATATTATAAAACGCGTGTACACGTGTAGCCATAGCCAGAAAACTTGTGTCACGTTTACAAGTGTATCGCTGTGATACTCTACTACGAGAATCGAATCGTGGTAAATACAAATAAACTCAGATCGAGACAAGATAGCCTCATCCTATATCCAATTCCTATTCTGAACAACGTCTGTCGCGCGTTTAAAGTTGGTTTCTTTCTTTTTTCTTTTTTTTTTTTATTTATAAATACACAGCGAGACTAAACGCAACCAGTTGTAAGATAATCCTGATCTTACTCTTCTACATATTTGTACCAAATAAATCTCAGAACGATTGAACTTATATCCTAGCGAGTTGAATTTTCTCATTCAGGAACATCGATATCGATAACACTTTCTTGTGAATCGTTGTTCGCTTTCCAGGTATCATTAAACGATAAACAGAGGTTTGAAATATAAAATAACAAACGCGAACGCGATTTTTAACATCTATCTTTTTCCCTGTTCCTTTTTGGCATCTTTTTTTTTTTTTTGTTTTATCTTTCTTCCCAACGATATTCCAATACTCTCTGGCGTCAAAGGTAGTACGAACGCGCATTTATACAACGATAACCGCGTTTCGTTATAATAACTGACAATATAGTGGCTAAAAACCATTGCGGTATACGAAGGACGTTATAACTACTCGGTTATCAGCGTTATCGAGGCCGTGAGGACTTGTCGAAGAAAATTCGGTAATAAATAATGCGTGTATCACGGCTTGACGCTACGGTCGTGCTTGCTCGCATGATCGTCGATAAAATACTATCGTCTATTTGTCTCCTAGCTTCCCACTCTAGGTGGTCGCGGTAGTCTACAAATGGTATTGTGAACCGGCATAGACAACCATCCTGCCAGTGCAATTCCAATCGAGTCAGCCATTGTGGCAATTCCCAAAGAAATTTTACGATCCGCCCTTGGAATCTGTAGATCAAACGAAGAAAAAGAATAAATAAATAAATAAATAAATGAACATAATATTCAAGTCCTTAATGATATTCGCGACAAACGTAAACTGCGCCTTAGAAACTATTTTTAGGTCGCATGAATAGAGACACGCATAGATTGACGGTAATTTGTCAAAGTAAGGCTCTATTACCTCGGTGGACATCCGATAGAACGTGTTCACGTATGCCCCGCCACCAAGAAGACCTTCCCACAAAACAAACGCGAATACGATCCAGACGCTCGGCATGTAATAGAACAGCGTTTCGAACAGCAAAAATATGACGTTGATAAACTGGAACAAATACGAGAATGTCGTAAATCGTGTGTACTCGATTACAGCCACGAGGAGATGAACTGTTTGTACATTGCTGTTCGCTCGCGCGTGGCATGAGTAAACAGACTTTAATCAGATACGTCTTATTACCTGTAAAACAGCCATGATCCAGATTTTGTTAATCGTAACGAGATTGACGGACGATCTTGAAATAAACACTCCTATTTGATAATCCACTTGGAGCCAACGGTACTGCTCGGCGTGTGTCAACCAAATGCCATCGAATTCGATCAGCTCGTACTGAAAAATGAACGTTACACGTGTCGATGAGAACACACTTGATCTTTATTATTCTATATGCATATCCGATACTAATTGTACACTTAGGTGGAAGCTAGCAACAATACTCAGTAATTTTATAGCGCAACGGAAGTCAGAAAGAAAAAAATAAATAAATAAAAGAAAAAAAAAAAAAAGGAAAGAAAGAAAAAAAGAAAAAAAGAGAAAAAAATAGTAAAATAGCAGAAGTAAAGTGACGAAGAAGATTCTACAAAAGCACATGAAACAAAAAGGCATTACCAATCCTTGATTAATGAAATATTCGAAGAAGTACACGAGCCCGAGCGGAATCATATACTTCAGCAATCCCGGCACCAGATTGATTTTTTCTTTAAAGCTCTTCCTAGGAACCTCAATGATGTGTTCTTGGCTGTCGATACCGTTCTTAGTGATCGGGATACTGGAGTGCGGTGGGTGAACCAGAATCAACCAGAAAGTGATTCCTTGTAAGATCGGTACGACTAACATAACTAACAATGTATCTTCGATGCTCAACCACGTGGTCAGAGCGGCATAAGATAGCGCGCCAATTATTCCGGCGCCTCCAGTACCGGAAGACCATGTTGCAATTACTTGTCTGCGAAACAATGAATCGCTCTCAGTTGTCGGGCAATGACAAAGGTATAACGGGGGAAATTTGTTATACAACTGTGAAAAATAACATCTAACAATGATAATTAATCATAAAAGAAATAAAACACGAAAAAAAAAAAAAAATATCGACGAAATAGTAGGAACGCAAGATTTAAATTCTAAGTTCTGCAAGTTTTCACGAACGATCGCGTTAACACATACACTCGTAATGCACATTCTAAACGCACGTGTTATCATACACGATCGCATTTCTTTCGGTGAACTGTTGCAACAGCAAGGTTAATTGTTAGAACAGAATGAATGACGAAGAGATAGAAAGAGATAGATAGATGAAGAAAAGGTGTAGAAAAAAAAAATAAATTGTGATTAAAAGTTAGTACACATAAGTACAGACGTACCTCGTGCATACAACGAATTTTTTTTCAGAATCCCGTGCTTTACTTTTATATATATATATTTCTTTTTATCTTATTTTCGTACCAATTCTAGAACCGTCTATTATGTTTTCCCTACATTCAGACATGGAAGGCCAAGCTGCCGACGGTGATTATCTTATCTCTACTTTTCTGGAACAATTGTTTAAATATCACAGTGTTGTGGTTTAATCCACCTCTCTCTTTACATATCTGCATTGACAGACCTTAAATTACATTCCTTTTTCTTTTTCTCTACTTTCATTCGTTTTATACTTTTACTTTTTATCGTTACTCTTATTATCGTTACATTTGTATTGTTTTTTCTACTTTTGCTGGCTCAAGCGGACGCTGTGATCCTCAAGCATCTCTAATTGTAAGATCAGAGAGACAGATAATAAATTATTATCGTGGTCGCTGGATGAAAGAATGTTACGTGAATAAGATGAATGATAAAAATACGATGCATTCACCGCGCGGATCTCTAAACGCGAAACAAAATACTACTACGTTCTACCAAGAGAATTAAAAAAAGAAAAGTTAACAATACGAGACACAAAACTCGTCTCTACGTGATAATCGATAGGAAAGTCAGAGAATGAAATAAAAGAAACGCTCACAAGTGATATCGGGGAAGAAAAAGAAATCAACAATTGAACAAGAGTAAGGTACTGGTACAATGGTACTTACTTGGGGTACTGGTGACTGTAACTTAGCAGAGTAACTTCTCCCAAACCGGAAGAGAGTGACGTTACAACGACGCCCAGAATGGCGAGCCATTCAGTAGTGCTCAACGACACCACAAGGAATCCTGCAGCGGAAAATAACACACAGGTAGCCAGTCGAGCACTGTAATTAACGATTCGATTAATCGATTAGCGTTTCATTCACGGGAAATAGCGGCGTGTCCGCGGAGAGACACGACTCCAGGGTTAATCCGCCCCCGAGAAACCACGTGTATATCGGCTTTCGTGCCCAGAGAAAGCAACATTTATAAAAATATCAATAAAACAATGCATATGACGAGAAGCATATGACGTCAACTGCCTCCCACGTTTTCTGCTTAAAAAAAATGCGTATCCGTACGCTAAATAATATCATTTGCGACCTATGGACAGACTTATCTCGAAATTCAAAATGATCTGTTTAATCGATAATCGCGTCATTGTTCTATATCCGCTCTTCCTTGAACGGTTTATATAAATATCACGATACTACGATATTATTGTAACAAAATTCCTACGCGAAAAAGTTCCATCGGTACGATTATGAAATTACGAAGACCGACCGACGACGTCACGGTTGTAACTCTGTATTATCTAAACAGCTGCTTTTATGTTTCGAAATATTCGGAAATCAAAGGTGCGTTTCTCCGCTTCGTTTCTTATCGTTCCACTAGCGTAACGTTAGTTCTTTAGCAATGCTCTTACTGACTTTTTGCACTCGATACAAATGTGATGTCACCTTTACGCAGAAATTGCGATGAATGAACAGTAAATGATATACAATTGGAAAGAAAGTATTAAAAAAAAAAAAAAGAATGGATACTCACTGTACGTAAAATGGCAGGAACGGTGTGATTACTTTCACTGCTAACGAAGGCAATATGTCTGCTAGCAATATTGCACCCGTGGACAACGTGTTGCAGGATCTGACCCCAGTGGTATTCGTTACCGTTATCGTATGATTCTCAACCGCCGTGACGGGCTCCTTAATATAGACGAAATTAAGCCAATAGGGAAAAGAAAAACAGAAAAAAAATTCGATTAATGCATCAAGGAATACATAGAAAAAAACAGATTAAGAAGTAGTAAATTTTACGTGGAAATCAGCCGGAAAATCAGCTTCGTCTATTATTTTTCCATAAATTGGTTCGTCGATTGTATACGGGCACGGAAGTTATCCGGTACCGGTATCTCTTTTTCACGGACATTACCACCTTGAATGCGCGGAATATTAATTTCCGCGGCTGTTCACGTCTTACGTAAGTCGATTCGCGTTCTAAGAGTACTTGTATCACGGCCGAAAGGCGCAACTAAAGGGGCAGAGGGGAAGATGAGGGCAGTCCATAACATGATGTGAAACGTACGCATAGATTTGTCGATGACATAACGAAAATTCCTCGCACACAAGAATCTGTTCGGTCTCAAAGACGTAATTCAGCTTAATTGTTCGCTGCTCTAATGACTTTTTCCCTTCCCTCTTCTTCGCCAACTCCTCTTGCTTCTTCTGTTACTTCTTATTAGTGAGTGCCTTCGTTTCGCTAGCATCGCAGACGAGAATCACGAGGAACGTTGTTAAACGATGCTATTAATCGTCGAGACGAACCAACTCATTGCTTCGAGACGCCATAAAACGAAACGCGGACTAATTAGATTGTAAAGTTTTACAACCTACGCAGAATATTAATCGGACGACACTCCTGCACCGTTACTGATTGCTCGGATTGTCTGCGCATTGATTACGCTTGCTATCTCGGATCGGTTTACAGAAACTTTTCGAAACGATTCGAAAGTCGACGAAAATTTCTCGAACGTGAAATGCCGTTTGCAATGTCGGCGTGTTAAAATTAATCGTGACGCGTTAAAACAGAACTTTTGCTAATGCATGCGATAACGTCAAGGTAACAAATAGAAAAAAAAAGAATAAGCTAAAAACGCGTAAAAAGGATTCGAGCATAAACAAACGAAAAGAAACGTCTCCTCGTTGATTAACAGCTCATCGGTCAATTAGTGTCTACGAAAAACTGATTCCTTAATTGACGAATCGGCGCGAAATTGTTCGAGGTAGAAAGAAACGACCGGGAAGAATTTGCATCAGAATGTCGTTATAAATCACACAGAAATCAGACTCCAAAAGTATTTAAAATAATGCGTGGGCACTGGGAGTAAGCCAAGTCACCAAGCCGAGCGATGATGCCGCAATGTTTTAGCCCTAATTTAACGATTATGCTTTAGAAAGGAAGAGTCGGGAAATCTTCAACCAACGATAACAACGTTCCATCCGATTTTGATAATTTCGCATTTGTTACCCGATAAATACGTTTCAAGCGGATCGTTTTTATAAATTTTTCCACTGGTCCGCGTACTCTTCTGACAACCGGAGCATCATCGAGTGACAACAGGAATCCAATCGATTGAAGGACCTAACAACCGTGCTATAATACTGCCGGATGGGTTGGTGATTCATCGAGCCGTACACAGGCGATGCATTACACGAGTATGTGCATGCTCGATTGCTCGTCACGCTTCAGCGACTTTTCTGATTCGGAGCAAACGTTGCCGCGAGCGAACGCAAACCTTTATCGTATCGATATCAAGATGTCGTAATTGTCGTTTGTAGTTTATCGTCGTAGATAAACACAAAAATCTTGGAAAGTTTTCGAAACGTCTCGTGAAAACGTGCTACCGCTTGCACGATCTTTCGCAATCGACCGATTCGTGGTGGTAATTTGGACCGATCAACGAGTACACGAACGCAACAGAAAGGTTTCGCGTATTTAGCTGATCGACTACTAAGCCGAAAGGATTTGGAACGCTTAAGATATTTAGCGTCACAAAACAACGTAGACAATGCTAGATTACCACGCGAAGAGGACACTCTTGAAGCAACGGTCGTTGTAACTCGTCAACGGTGTATCGTTGCCGGAAAAGAGCAACTCCGTGGTGTCACCTGATTCAGTGATGCTTTAGCAAAGAGATCCGTCCAGATTCTACGAATGTAGCATTACGATACCGTTAATTATAATCGTATGACTCCAGTTCGGACTTAAGACGACCGTGTGAATAGCAGTTGGAAGTTCTTCTAGCCCGTATCAAGTTTCACTAATTGCTTCTACCTCCTACTATATTTTTCTTTGTTCGAATCGGGGAAAACAGAGATGTAAGAAAATGTGAAATTCCGATGCTTAGAGAGATCGCTTGTCTTCGTCACCGTGAACTTCAGGAGAAGAAAGCGAATATACTTTTAGGGTATCACAAATTAGGCCCTTTCCTTTACAGAAACACCCGGAAACATTCGTAGAAAAGTGTTGAGAAAGATGACGGAAAAAAGAACCGTATCGAATCTGTTCCTTTCGTTACCCCTGCCAATCCCTCGCCAAACACAAGCCGAAGCTGATTTACCAACAGATCAGTAAAACAGCTACACTACTCACCGTTGTGCCAAATTTGCTCTCGAGGATATCGTGCGCGGCGCTCAGCATCACCACGTATCCGTAATTGTTGCAGAGGCCGAGAACCCAAAAGGCGGCCAGATTTCGCCATCGTGATCGCACCGCCACTGATTCTTCGTCGAACACATCGTTCGTCCGTTTATCCGAAACGGTCAACGGTTTGCCCTTTGCCATCTTCAACGACAATACTCAATGTCTTCTTTTCCTCTCTATTTTTCTCCCCTTTTTTTATTTCACTTCCTTCTGTTCAAAATTATACACGTTCTGTACGTCTATCTTCGTTCGAATCGTGCTCGTCCTTTTTCACAGCCGTAGCCTCTTTTTCCTTTCGTTCGTCTTCAAGGCACCGCCGCTAATCCTGTTCTCCTTCCCCAACCCTTTTTCGTGTCTTTTTCCCCTGTAGGTCCTGTTCTACCCCGTTCCTCTCCTTTTAAGCTCGCAACGTGACTCTATTGAAGCGGACCTAAATGGAGCACGTGGGCTATCTAAATCTGTTCCAAGTTACCGTGTAACTACAGTTATTTCTTTCTTTCCCTCGTTCTCAGAGATGACGCACTCCCACTGGCTTGTCTCTTTCCCGTTCAACCTCTCTGTCGTGTTCCCTATCCCAGTCTGCTCACGCTTCTCCTTTTCGAGCGGGTCTAGAGCAGAGTCAGCGTGGCAGAGCAAGCTTCGAGAAACTTCTCTTCCTTTCGTTGCCGTGTTTCCTTTCCGTAGCTGCACAGCAAGCGAGGGATATCGTGCCGCGCAAACTTCAACTACTTCGATTCTATACAATTTACAAACGAAACTGGACGTGTTATTAACTGAACTGTTGCTATTCGAAACAGAGACTGTTCGGTGTTTACGGGTGCTTTATCACGGGAAAGAAACAGATTTCTCTCTAATCTTTTTTGCGAGTTACGTAGAAAATCGGCTTTTTCCAAGCTCCTTTTTGCTCGAAGGAACAGTACCTCGGTTAGCGAGATTTTATAGACGAAGTTAAAAATCAAGGTTTTTCTGTCCAAAGACCGATGGATCAAGGTTCAGCGAAAGGAAATGCAGTATCCTTCCCTCGACGCGTGCCTCGAGGAAATCAATGGCCCTTAAAACGCATGGGATCGAAATTTATGCAAAATTACGTCACGCGAACCGTGACCTATGCGAATGAAACAGATATCTGCTACCGAATGAACGATATACAGGTGGGTTGGGTTCGTTTCACTCAAGAACCTCTCTTTCCAATATTCCAGGAAAGTAAACACCAACGATAGCACCAATGATAGCAGACGCAGCGGTAACCAAGCTTCGAGAAACTTCTTTCTCGCTTTCTTCTCCACGACTTCGCGCTCGATCCAAGATAATTCTCGCTTTCTCACGCGAGTTCTCGATGAAAACGAATCGAATATCCGTCACGTATGATCAGGCACACAATTGGACTCGACTTATTCCCACTTATGTCCTGTTTGACCCATACCTTCCCTTTTCTAGCCGAGCGTTTTCAGTTTTATCAATACTGACAATGAGTCGCTTATCGTCGCTCTTAATTACTTCGGCCCATAGAACGTCGCTGCGTAATCTTGAAAGCACGTTCAAAGAAGAGTTTTCTCCCCTCTATATCGCGCTATCCTTCTCTTTCACGCTGTTCTACGAGCTGATTAGATTCCTGTACTCGCGTGGGCTTCCACGCCGTAGTGTGTGGGCTGATCGATATATTCTTAGGAAATCGGTCGGCGTCACGGTAACTGACTCCACGACGAGGGAACTGTTAAAACAGGAAAGTCAACGCGCGATAGCGTCAATTAAAATTGCAGATTCGCTGCTAATCAATCACGATTCTATGTTTTTTTATACGCTATTTATACGAGAGTAAGTGTATTCACGATCGACAAGAAAAAAAAAAAAAAACAAAAAGAAAAAAATATGTATTTGGTCGCACGCGCAACATCGGCAGCTGGTTTTATAGACTAGGATCGCCCACGAATCAGGCGTCGACGAATCAAGTTCTTCGAGTGTTGTTTTTGACGTCGATCCCCGCAAATTGTGTACCTAACCGGTCGATCGTCAGACAAATAGGAAACGGTTAAACCACAATCTTAATGATCCACTTTATTTTTTTCTTACAGCTACGTTTTTTTCTTGCATGGAACTTTACGATCGATTTAAGTGTGATCGATGGCAATTACTACAGGATAGGAAGCGAAAAAGAAAAAAAAAAACACGAACTACGTTTTAACTTTGACTGATTTTCATAAACGGAACGGAAAACGGAGGAAGAACCGCGTCGGTGGTTTTATTCCGTGGTAAATAGGTAAATCGTGCTCTGTAAAACGCGTCTTAACTGCATTAAAACGCCGTCCTTGCGAGCGTTTTCTAGTTTTAGGAACGATCAAGCTGAACATGGCGCTTTTTTAGTCTGGCGTTCCTTACCGGAGGATTATTTTAGTCGAAGCGTCGACCTCGAGATGATGCTTTTCGTTCTGCACGACGAAGAACGCGACCAGCGGATCATTCATGTTATACTTTCAATCGATGAAAATGAATAATACTTCTTCGAAATAACAATCATAGTGGTTAACGAGAATTATCAATCGAAACCACACAAACAATAAATGCGTTACAGATTACGACATCGCTTATCTGTTATCTGGTTCGACGTCACTCTTCGATGCTAAGCTCTATTCTTTCTCACGTTTTTTCCTTATTATATTCCCTCGCATCGTTACAATGCAACAATTTATTGGACTTCTGTTGAAATAACGAGCTAAATATTTCTTGGCGATCGGGAACGCTCGTTTTATCGCGGTCGTAGCGTAAAATTAATGCGCGTTCCCTCCGTTCGAGTATTTTATCGCATGACTCTGCTTGAAACAGCTTCCGGCAAGAGCCCCGTTTCCCTCGACAGCGTTTCTAGGTTCTCGCTCGAGGCTTCGTCGACTTACGGAGCTCGAAATAATAGTCGTTGCCCCTGGTGGGCACACACGACTATTGTCGGAAAGTTGGCCGGCACGCGATCCGTTTCCACGATAACCGAGTTCAAGTTGTTTCGCGGTCATGCTACTTTTTTCACGCAATTAACGTCGTCTGCAGGTCTCTTGCTATTATTCCCGCTCTTTCTCCAACTCCAGTTGATGATCTCTGTGAAAAGCGGCGCCAGAACTCCAGGCCAAGACGATGTGTGACTCATTTCGCGGAAGTGAATTTTTGGAAACTGTTACACAATCTCGACTAGAAACTTTCCAATTTTACGTACCTCGAATTTTCGTACGAAGCGTATTTTCGTACCCCGAATTACCGCGATCGAGAATTAATAGAACGAATAAGTGCATCGTTCGCGAACGTACCAGAAGTTTGAAAAATTGTGACTTCTGCGAAGCTGCAAACGAATCGCGTTAATCGTTATTAGTTATTATATATCGTTATTAGTAGAGGACTCGATAGGAAGAGAGTCGCGATACCGACGCTGTCAAAGTTAACGTATTACTCTCGATGACAACGCGTTCAGCTGTTGCGAACGTAAATATTGGAAGTTAGTATCCGAGGGGAGAAACAGTGACGATTCGAGTGGCCTGAACACTAATGCGAAGTACTGTCGGGCAACGATTTCATGAACAGTTGAGATAACACGACGCGCGCGAACATCGAACGTGGAAAGTAAAAAGCGTCGAATGGAGGGGTAACGATGCGCTCCGAAAACAGCTGCCGATGTAAACGGTACAGTATCTCTGAGAAAAAAAGCTTAACACTTACCTATGCACGATGTATTATTCTTTGACTAAAACGGTGAAGCGAATCTTGAACCGCAGAAGACTGGAACTGGAATAAATCTAAAAGTTCTCGTAAAAGAATAAATATTGTTATCACAATACACAGATCACAGAGCAGTAACAACGATCCTGACGAAGTGTATCACAGAGGAATTATTAGGCTCGTGAAATAGGAACGAGGCTCTCAGTTTTCGCTTCTTCGTTTTAAGCTAAATGATCGTAGACACACAACACTGAAACGGATTTCCTTTAAAATGTTCTAAAGGAAAAATCGATCAATTCAGGTCGGAAGCGTCCGCGGTTATCGCGCGTCGTAACTTCTAGAAGAAGTTCGATGCACCGACGTTGAGTCGTAATTCTGTAAAAAAGAATTCGAAAGCACTTCTCGAACGTCGATGCGCATATAATGCAAACGAGTTTCCTTCTCCTTTCTCCAATTTGCTTCTTTCCTCGTTCCACGTTTGCGACGAATCGCGTCTTGTCTTTTCCTTTCCTTTAAGCTCTTTCTTTTATTTTATTTTATTTTATTTTTTTTTCCTCTCTAATCGACGTTGCAATTTGATCGAGCAATCTCGATCGATGTGTGACTCGCAACAAAGAAGACAAACCGATCGATTTGACTCGCAGCTGCGATAGTAGCACGTGGTTACCGCGGCGAGTTTCAGGTTCGAAGTAAATAAGCTCCAGACGAAATCATCGAGTTATACCGAGGCGACGCAGGCATGAGNTACTCTCGATGACAACGCGTTCAGCTGTTGCGAACGTAAATATTGGAAGTTAGTATCCGAGGGGAGAAACAGTGACGATTCGAGTGGCCTGAACACTAATGCGAAGTACTGTCGGGTAACGATTTCATGAACAGTTGAGATAACACAACGCGCGCGAACATCGAACGTGGAAAGTAAAAAGCGTCGAATGGAGGGGTAACGATGCGCTCCGAAAACAGCTGCCGATGTAAACGGTACAGTATCTCTGAGAAAAAAAGCTTAACACTTACCTATGCACGATGTATTATTCTTTGACTAAAACGGTGAAGCGAATCTTGAACCGCAGAAGACTGGAACTGGAATAAATCTAAAAGTTCTCGTAAAAGAATAAATATTGTTATCACAATACACAGATCACAGAGCAGTAACAACGATCCTGACGAAGTGTATCACAGAGGAATTATTAGGCTCGTGAAATAGGAACGAGGCTCTCAGTTTTCGCTTTTTCGTTTTAAGCTAAATGATCGTAGACACACAACACTGAAACGGATTTCCTTTAAAATGTTCTAAAGGAAAAATCGATCAATTCAGGTCGGAAGCGTCCGCGGTTATCGCGCGTCGTAACTTCTAGAAGAAGTTCGATGCACCGACGTTGAGTCGTAATTCTGTAAAAAAGAATTCGAAAGCACTTCTCGAACGTCGATGCGCATATAATGCAAACGAGTTTCCTTCTCCTTTCTCCAATTTGCTTCTTTCCTCGTTCCACGTTTGCGACGAATCGCGTCTTGTCTTTTCCTTTCCTTTAAGCTCTTTCTTTTATTTTATTTTATTTTATTTTTTTTTCCTCTCTAATCGACGTTGCAATTTGATCGAGCAATCTCGATCGATGTGTGACTCGCAACAAAGAAGACAAACCGATCGATTTGACTCGCAGCTGCGATAGTAGCACGTGGTTACCGCGGCGAGTTTCAGGTTCGAAGTAAATAAGCTCCAGACGAAATCATCGAGTTATACCGAGGCGACGCAGGCATGAGCGCTTCGAGCTCGACTCGGCTCGGCTCGACCGATCGGCAATAAGCATTCCGCTCGCGCACTGTACCCCCGAAGCGTTCCAGGCCGGACCGGACCGAGCAGTCGGCTCACGACCGTCGAAGAGGCCGATTCTTCTTGTTTCATGCGCGTTTCCTGTTCTCTACCTTTCCCTTCGTCTTCCCTTTAACCTTCCCTTGCCCCGCTCCCTCGTCCCTACCGACATGCCGTTGGGTCGTTGCCAACGCTGCTCCATTTCCAAACAGCCGTTTCCTATGTGGTTATATGTACACGTATACAACCGCCCGCTTCCGATCGAGTAGCTCCGATTAAACGCAGTTTCCTCGATAGGTTTTCAATGAAATTTTATTGGTCGCCGCAACGTTTCGACACTCCGATACATTCATTGTATCCGATGCTGAAAACAGACCATATTTCCCTTCGATCAAGTACCAAACGAACCGTGGTACCATAGTTCCGCTCATCTGCTCGCGGAACGCGTGCGCGAAATAGCAAGGGTTCATCGTTCCTAGTTTTTCGTCGGGAATGACAAACGATTCGTGGTCCCATCGAATCATCGAGTCCAGATGTCCGAGACTTTGATGTCTTCTCGTCGGCTCGATAACGAAGATTGATAGATCTAACGCGGACAAAATGAATATCCCACGGCGCCAATGTATTTTTAGACGAACGACAGGGCTGCACGAAGTTGCAGGCGGAGGCTGCAGCACGCGCAACTCCGGAATGAATTCTTTCAGCGTTCATTTGAAGCAGCGTGAAGTGTCCTAGCACGGGAAGGCGCTCGTTGCAAAGTCGCTCGATTAAGGTCACAGTTGATGAAATGTATTAAGCCAATATCTTTTGAAGAAACCAGCGGGCGTACGACAGCGCGCATTATCAAAAGATAGGAGGGCGAGCGGCGCTACGTTGCAGAATCTCGCGCGCCAAAAATAACAACTGGGTCATTTTAGGATCTCAATTGCAAACGTGAAGTATTTGTAACCTGCCGATCGGGATCGTTAACGCTGTCTCAACGGCGAAATAGGACGAAACGACTTTGATTGCAACAATGAAACGAACATATTTCATTCGGGCCCGCGACGTCGTCTTAGCCGCGCGTATATAGTATTTGCTCTCTGCCAAGTATTATGTAATTCCCTCGAACAACAAACTCTTCGAGTAGAAAAAGAACGAACAACGCTCATTGATGCGATTCAAAACGTACACGAATATCTGTCTCGTTAGAGAGTCAACTATTATTCACGCGAAAGAGCAACTATTTCTGGCATGGGGTCGCGATAACCCCTCAAACGCTATCGAATCCAGTAGTTATGCAGTTCGACTCGTATGTAAATGTGTATAAAGATTCAGGCGTCGCGATCATCGTCCAATAAATCTCTGCGTGTGCTTTCTTCTTTTTTTTCTTTTTTTTCTTCCTCTTTTCTTCGTCTTTCTTTTTTCCTCCGATCGAATGCGTGGAAAAATTTCATACACCCTTGAGATAAATTATATCTATCGTATAGCTGTCTAAACTATTTTGTAATAATTAATTGATTCCGGGACGGGATCAGTAACGGCGGCAAAGATGATTAACGCGATAACGGGAACAGATAAAAAAAAAAAAGGCCGCGCTTCTTCGTTTGCAATTATTTACATTCTTGTCGTTAAGTGATTGTCAAGTTATCGCGTGCGCTAAATACCAAAGGTCTTCAGAAATCGATAATAAAGAGGCTCGTTAGAAAACACGAGTCCACGTAAACGCGATTGTTATTAAATATATATCGTGGTTGCATCACGATTCCATCGAACAGGAGATGCATTGAAAAAGAAGGAACGACATGAATCGATTAAAATTCA
This sequence comes from Ctenoplectra terminalis, assembly GCA_019453375.1. Taxonomy (NCBI): domain Eukaryota; kingdom Metazoa; phylum Arthropoda; class Insecta; order Hymenoptera; family Apidae; genus Ctenoplectra; species Ctenoplectra terminalis. The sequence continues at coordinate 413,854 of SMSQ01013776.1, read as the reverse complement.
TGGATCGTAGTCTCATTAGAAACTCTGTTTCCTCTATTGCAAGGATACTCGTGCATTATGCAAAGAGTACCGACTGCATGCTACCATGCTACCAACGCGACTTTATCTATCGCATATCTGCATCTTATCGAGCGAAAGAACGTTTCGCCAAATCGCGTCGTAACGATCGACGCGATCATCCTTGACATTTTTCTGTGCGTGTGCACGAGTGTATTCCTTATCGAGCAAATTTTTCGCCGGTACGATCGAAACGTGAATAACGAAAAACAAACGATCGGTCCAGTGATTGACGCATGGAAATACTCGGCGCCGTTGAATCGGCTACGAAAGTTCGAAAGGGCATCGACGGAGAAATACATTTCGTAGACGCAAATAAATAGATGTTCGCCAAGCACGTGTGCACGTTATTCGATTCACGAGCATGGAATTGGAACAGAATCGTTTACGTTCCGTCAAAACGTTCCAATCTTATCAACTATGCGATTATGTAAAATTGGATCTAATCGATTCGCGTTTCAGGCAAACACGAAATTTTCGTTTCTCAGAAGTTTAAGGAAACATCGTTAATTGTTCGATGCAATCGTGATCTGTCGTTAAGCGAGAGAAGAACGCGAAGAGAATGATGTTTTTTTTGTGTGTTCGCTATTTAAACGAAGCTCTGGACGAACGTGAAACCTTCGTCGTTTCGTGGAAGACGAGTTAAAACATCGTTGATGATTTACTGAAACCATGAATCGGAAATACAGAGCAAAGAGTACGATTGCATGTCTTCTGTTTTTATCGTCGAAAAGGGAATTCCTGAATTAAAAAATTAATGGGATAATTGTTGAGAATGTTTACGATGCTCATGCAGGACGCGTGGTAAGGACATTAAAAATGTGCAATTTTCAAATACCTTTTGCAATCCGTCATCGTTGCATTTGGAAACAATAACAACTGCTGTGATCCTGACTGTTTTTTGTCCTTTTATTTGAGAAGGCGCGTAACAATTGGTCCGATAAACAGGAGCACAAAATTTTCACTTGAAAGAGTATTAATGGGCTTTAATGCGTATCATTTTGTTCTAATTTAATGATTTCATTTCCCAGTTTTTCGTTACGCTGAAAAGAAACTCGATAATGTGTTTAAAAATATTTTTCTCGAGTGACGCATTTAACGAAGCACAAACAAGAACGTTTAAAGAGCAAATACAAAATAATTAGTTTCATTTTTAACAAAATTTATCAATCGTCATGGTCCGATACATAAATATCATTTCGTAATCTAAGAATTACAAGATATACATATTTTTACGGTAAACAATACCGAATGAAACAATATTGAACGTGTCGTTAGTTTTATTAGTAGCACCAACTGACTAACGCTATAACTCTAAATAATAGTTCCTGTTAGATTATTATGTTTGTCAACCTGTTGTTAACCTAACCTAGCTTCAATTCAATTTGAATCCAACCTAAACCTATAAAGGCAACAAACAATAAATATTGTATATTGTTTAACAATGGGAAAAACATCGAAAGATAAACGAGATATTTATTATCGTCGAGCAAAAGAAGAGGGATGGAGAGCGAGAAGCGCGTTCAAATTGCTTCAAATAGACAACGAGTGCCACATTTTAGATGGTAGGAATGTAAACATAATTTTTAACTCGAGTACAAATAAATTACAACAGTTTGTTTATGTTTTAAAAAAGGTGTGAACAAAGCCGTGGATCTATGCGCCGCGCCTGGTAGCTGGAGTCAGGTTTTATCGCGAAGATTAAAGTATGTTTTAATTCACTTGCAACATTTTATTAGAAAATCGTATGTTACAAAATATTTAGATTTTTATTATATCTTTTTTGTGAACAGTGAGAACCATAAAAAAGCTCTGGAAACAGGAAATGCAACACCCCCAAAGATAGTTGCAGTCGATTTGCAAGCTATGGCACCGTTGGAAGGTGTGATTCAAATTCAAGGAGACATTACCAATATTTATACCGCAAAACAGATTGTTGCTCATTTTGACAACGAACAAGCTGATTTAGTAGTTTGCGATGGAGCACCCGATGGTAAATTAAAATAATTATGCTATGCTCGTTAATAAAGATTAATAAACATTAATAAAGATTAATGATATCTATTAATTAATTACTTGCAGTTACGGGTCTACATGATATGGATATTTATATTCAGTCACAATTATTGCTGGCAGCTTTAAACATTACCACTCACATACTCAGAAAAGGAGGCACATTTGTAGCAAAAATATTTAGAGCTAAAGACGTGACTTTGCTATATGCTCAATTGAAAATATTTTTTCCTTATGTTTATTGCACAAAGCCTAGCAGCTCGCGTAATTCCAGTATAGAAGCATTTGTAGTCTGTAAGGATTATTCGCCGCCAGAGGGTTATAAACCTCATATGCTGAATCCACTGTTGACGCATAAACCGTGCGATTTTGATGAGCTTACGGGAGTTAACAGGGTTATTGTTCCGTTCGTTGTGTGCGGTGATCTTACTCAACCCGATTCCGATACGTGTTATCCACTGGATGTAAGTTATTTACATCTGCATTTTTCGGACGGAATTGTATTCTATGTTATCTTTATTTTGTTTCAGTTCGAAGGAAAAGAATATAAATACCACGAACCGGTACAGACACCGATTGCTCCACCGTACCAAGAAGCGCTTGCTTTGCTGGAGAACAGGGACACCGATTTTAGAAGGCCCGATGTTAGTGTGGTAGTAGACAATTTGAATTCGATGACCATTTCGGACTTCAAAAAGCAAGTCAAGCAGAAACGTAAGCAGATTAATGAAAATAAAACTGAACCGCAAGACAGCAAAGAAAACGATATCAGCGAAGATGTATTGGGGCTTGACAAATTAATGTCCACCGAATTATCCGACGAATCTGATAATAAAGATAGCAGTGATACGTAAAAATTGATGTATCGTGTATTATACAATTTGTACGATTAATATTTTCTATAAATATACAATTACTTTCGAAAGAATTACTTTTATTTCGTATCCTTAATTAATAAGTACATCTACGATTTATGCGATAAAATTTTGCCGCTCCTTTATTATTAATTTTTCTCTTTCGCTACAAATATACAATTATTCAAACTGGTGCCACACACCGGAAACTTTTTTTTTTTTATTCATATACATACCTTACGTCGTGTTGATTACAACGAAATAGTAAACACTATATCGTCCCAGTTGTGGCGACCTCGTCTAAACATGATGCCAACCGAGGTATTTATCCAAAGATTTTCCAGCAATTCGAGCGAGAGTTGTACTATCTCTATCTATTGTAGAACTTCATTGAACGGGCAAGTCGGACTTGCTACGTCTGCAAAAAACTATTCTGTTGCGAGCAGTGTCGCGAACAACACGAAAATAAGAAGCACGCGAAACGCCAGCCGAATTGTCCATTCTGCTCGGTTCAGAGACTTCCGTTAAAATCTTTCGAGGATAAGGAGCTCCTTTATCACATTGTAATCACTCATCTGCCTCTCTATTGCTGTTTGTGCGGTGAGATTTTTAAGCAGAGCAAAGATTTGGAATCGTTCGGTAACTATCGTTATTTCTTCTTTGCTATGAAATTTATAGACGTGCCTAATATACTTAAACTTATTGATAATTGAAAGTTTCTGTGTTATTTTTTTTATCGACTAAGGCACTTGCAAGTGGTGGAAATATCGGCATTGTCATTCACTGGTGTCGGAAGAAAAGTGCATACTGGGAACACCACCTTTGATTTCAGAAGGAAAAGAATCGTCCGAATACAATGGCAAGTTTGGTTCATTGACTTCTCCGCCCGAGCTTTACAGAAACACGAGCACACCTATGGTTGTTGGTCAAAAAACGAGCTTCGACTTTAAAACACCCAATGCTCCGAACTTCTCTCTAAAAACACCGCAAACTAATTCCGCTTCGTTGAAGAAAGATCCAATTCGTAGCTATTTGCCAGGAAGTAACTCGAAGTGTGACAGTTCAGAGAGTAATTATATGAGTTGTCCCTCCATCGCTGAACACGAGAAGACTCCGTTTCGTTTACTGCCACCGAGTCGTGGAGACAAAGAGGAACTTCTTCGAAGCAACATTCGAAAGTTGGGTATCATGAAGGAGGAAGATAACAGCAAACCAAACGAATGCTACACGGACAATAACTGCGTGGAAGATATGGAATTGACGAACGTTGAGAGCGAAGCTCTCCCGGACTCTCAAAGTTTAGATACGTACCAAGGGGAGAAAAAATCGGATTCCCTGAAAAAAGTTCGATTTTCGGATCAATACGAAAATCAACCGGAATCTAGCTCAGTGGTCACTTTCAACCTTACAGAGAACGAAGAATACTACGAAGCGCGTGACACGTTGTCCGAGATGCAACAGTCACTGGAAAAATCTCAAATCAAGATTTACGAGGATAATGCTAAGAATACCGAGAAAGAAAATCGTAGTCCGGATAAGGTCACCGTGAACGATAACCAACAATCATCCGGTTCTTCGCGAGTGCTGATGATGGTAGTTGTGGAGAACAATTCTAGCATCTCGACCACTGATTTAATAGACTCTGGTTTAAAGAAACTGGAACGCATCGCGTCCAACACGAATCTTTCAGTTAGCAATCGCAGTTCTCCAAGTTGCAGTAGCTCGTTAACATCCGTGGACAGTTACTACAGTGTTTCGAATAATAATTATTATTCTTCGCCGAATGAATCGAGCTGTCCTGCTCGTAGAGATTCGAACAGCTCTTCGAATAGCAGTAACGATAGTAGTAGTTCTGTTGGGATCTTCTCCGCGGTCGCCAATGCGGTAATAAATGTCATGAAAAATTTTTCTGGTACGTACGCGATCATATTTTAAAAAATAATTTACAAGAAACATTGTATACTTTTTTTTCTTTTCATAGGAGTGGGATCCTCCAAAAGTGTAAGAACGGAACAAATTTCTCTAAGCGAAGACTCGGTCTCGGTGCCTTCCTCTTCGGATACCATCAACTCTATATCAAGCTTTGCGTCATCCATTTTGCAAAGACCCGGAAAACGACCAAGGGATACTGTCGAAACTGCACCCCAGTCACAGAGACAAGCGGAATACGTTACTCCCCAGATTGAACTCAGGAGTCCTCTCGCGAAACGATATCGTGGAGGTTGGTACAAAATTAAGGCGCGAGAACCGATTGCAAGGATGCGAAACAGCCGCCAACTTGTGTCTCCGCGCGGAGTGTCTTCGGAAACTCAAGTATTCCATCAGGGATCATTATCGGTTGGCGACACCGTTTTGCCTCTTCCCGACAGAGCACATCAATCTACGCAAACCGATTGATGATTCAAATTTTAGCGTCTGATTTTTAGATTACTGTTTTATTCGAAAACTATAAAGTATTTTATCTTCATATGTTTAAGCCTGTACTTTTGTAGATTGTATACCTCTGTTAAAACAGTGTGGTTTGCATGTTGGTTAAAATAGTTGTAACATTTTATTTTAATTGTATTATTTTTACGATATTGTAATGTGATTTTTATTTTGAATTATTATTGTAAAAATTGTAAAGTTTCTCTATTTGTTAATAAAAGAGATAATATTTAAAGCATGATAATCAAGTGATTTCAAGTTTCTAGTTCCTATGACGCTGCTCTACGTCGCATCGATCGAGTGTATTTACGATTGAGGTTATATTTTTCAGTGTTAGGAAGTTCACTGTGCAATTTTCTTTCAAAACGTACTGTTGTGTTTAATTTAGTTGTGGATTAGGTGTAAGTATNAACAGTGTGGTTTGCATGTTGGTTAAAATAGTTGTAACATTTTATTTTAATTGTATTATTTTTACGATATTGTAATGTGATTTTTATTTTGAATTATTATTGTAAAAATTGTAAAGTTTCTCTATTTGTTAATAAAAGAGATAATATTTAAAGCATGATAATCAAGTGATTTCAAGTTTCTAGTTCCTATGACGCTGCTCTACGTCGCATCGATCGAGTGTATTTACGATTGAGGTTATATTTTTCAGTGTTAGGAAGTTCACTGTGCAATTTTCTTTCAAAACGTACTGTTGTGTTTAATTTAGTTGTGGATTAGGTCTAAGTATGTGACACTATTGTTTAAAATCGTATCGTTACGAAATAATAATATATTATTTTTTTTTTGGTTAGCGAAGGAGTATGTTTCGATCTGTTTAAATAACTTTTTTAATTCTTTCAGTTTTAACAATGTCTTCGTGGAAAAAAGCAGCGAAAGCTACTCAAAAAACTCATCGCGAGAGACACCAACCGGAGTCTCGCAACCACTTGGGTCTTTTAGAAAAGAAAAAAGATTACATTGCCAGAGCTAGGGATTACCAAGAAAAACAGCAAACTTTGAAACTTTTGCGTAAACGTGCCCTTAACAAAAATCCAGATGAATTTTACAACCACATGATCAACTCTAAAATTCACAAGGGAGTCCACAAGGAAAAGAAGAAACTTAAGGAATATACTCCGGAACAGATACAGTTAATGGAGACTCAAGACATTAGATATATAGCTCACAAGAGAAATATAGAAGCAAAAAAAATAGACAAACTTCAGAGTCAATTACACATGATAGACGCTGCAAATGAGACAAAGAACAAACATATTTTTTTTGTAGACGATTCAAAAGAAGTAAAAAATTTTGACCTTGCTAAAGCGTTGGATACACATCCAGCGTTAATATCCAGGCGCACGAACAGACCAAAACTAAGTATGTTAAAGGATTTGAAGTTACCAAAACTAAACAGGAGAAACTTGGAAAGAATTGAATATAAAAAACACAGAGCTTACAAAGAGTTACAAAAGAGGATAGATAGAGAAAAGAGATTGACAATCGTACAACAAAAATTAGAAGTGGAAAGAGCATTGAAGGATAAAAAAGTTGGCAAACCACAATTAGTAAGTAAAGGAACAAAAAATGCTGCTCCCGTTTACAAATGGAAATTTGAAAGGAAACGATGATTTATTACTTGTATTTAAATTATACCTCTAATAAATCTTACTTAGAAAAAAGAATCTGTTCTATGAATTCTGTAATTAATCCTTTATACATTACAACTAGAGTACCTTCTCAATGAAAAACATTTTATACCTAATATTTATTTAATCGATCTACTAATTAATATCCCAGTAGTCATAATTATTATCTAATCGATATCCATGATCGTTGTGGATTCACTTCCTGGTACTGTTATTATTTCCACATCAGTAGATGTAGTCTCTTCGGTTTCTACCGTGATCGTCGTCATCGTCGTTGTCATCGTTATTTGACTACTAGTCATTGCTGTAGTCATTCTCGGTGACATTGTTCCGTTATCTGGCATCCTAGGTAACTCCGTTGATATGTTAATGCAGTTATAATTTAATTGCCACAGTCGTTTCTTGGAGAAAATGTCCAATCGAAGACAAGCCGTGATCGATCTTCGAATCAAATTAAAAAAAGAACATTTATTGGAATTTATTTAATTTCTAATACTAAAAATTGTATTTAAGCACGTCATACCTGGGAAATTCGTTGAGTTCTAATACATTTACACAGGCGGACGAAAAGTAACACCTTGGTATATTAGTACAAAACTTTAATGGTTTATACTCTGTAACTGTTCTGGCTTTTAACGTATCAGAATTCAGCGTCGCGTCGATGTTTAATCCGTTTCTTTGATAGGTAAAATTAACGCAAACTGCAACAAATAGAACATACTTGAAAACAATAATTAAAACGATGGTTTAAAAAATTGTTATATTAAAAACTTACGATTCTTTTCAACTTTAGTGTATAAAATAATAACACTTTGGCAACAGGAGCAAGAGTAGGATGTTTTACAGGTACAATATCTCTGAAGCGTCGAAACTGTTCTATAAGCCAGAAATCCTTTAGGTAGAGGGAGACCTAGTGCACATTTTACATTTAAAAATCACGTGAAATTTAACTTTAACAATTGCACCAAACAGAAAGTAAAAAGAAACGAACTTTCTTCCGTGGTACCTCTCGCACAGTGACAGAGCAAGTGCAGCCAGAATGAAATCAGAGCACCGCACACTCTAGAATTCATGCTTAGAATTTTCCGATGCACTTTTTCACCGTGGTACATTCACGATTCTATTACATGGACAAGTTGCAGTTCTCACGGTTATACTGACCAGCATCGACGAATTAGTGTTCCACTAAACAATAATGCCTCGGATCGGTGATTGCTCCACAGGATGTAATTATTGAGGTATAATAAAAAAAAAAAAAAAATAGCTTTTGAATGCATCTATTTATTCGACTCTTTTCTCCCATAACACACATTGTATCTTCAAACGATGTAAAGTTATTTAAAAAAAAATGATCGCACTCGGTAAAAATGTCGCAATGATTATCCTGCGATAAAAACCGTTGCGTTATATCATTGTCTATGAAAATAAAATATAATAAATAGTAATTGTTGACGCTCAATGGCAGCAGGAATACGTAATTGTACTATTAAGTCCTTCGCGCTTGTCACGAACAGAATCTTAGGTTTCCTCAGAAATCAAGTAAATCGTCGTCATCGTCGTCGTCGTCGTAATCATAATCGTCCTCATCCTCATCATCGTCGTCACCTGGCAAGAATTCTATTTGACCTAATCCACCTCCGTCCTCTGGTTTTATCATAGCCAAGCCGTTAGCACCGAATCTGATGCAATCTAATCCGACCTGGAAATATATTTATTCATAAAACGTGGAAAAGAGAGGCGTCCCTTTTTTCCTGATCATCGGATTCAAACGGTTTACCTTAAACATCGTTATATCTCTGAACTTTCCTTCCATGTTTACGCACATATGAATGTTTCTACCCTGGAAATAGATATTGTAAAATCGAACACAAGCTTTAACTATTGGAATTCGTGGCACTGGCACGCATACCGGTCGAGGATTTTTTCCTAAAACGTGAAACACTCGTGGAATTACATTTACTTTCTACAAATTATATAGTACATTCTATGAATAAACGTACCAGACACAGTTCTTGTGTACAAAACTCTGTCATTCATCGAAACCTTTGCGGTAAAACTGAATTCGTCCGGATCGTACGACACATTCACACAAGCTTTCTGTTTCCAGGTATCAAATAAAATTCTGGAGCAACAAGTACAAACGCCTCCACCGCATTGACAGGGACCTTGTCTCGTGGCAGTCACTTGACTGGTCGTATTCGAGGTAGAATTCGACGCTTGTTTCAACAATTTCTGTAACTCCTTCATATTCGAATCTTTTCCATTCTTCTTCGAGTCTTCGTTCTTCGTTTGGGACAGCGCGTCATTGTTCGCGGATATTTCTGACCTTTCTTCCGAATCAATGACTCTTTTGTCGACCCATTGCAAGGAGTCTTGAATGCAAAGTACGGCGAAGAAGAGGAACCAACAGACAGCCCTCATTTCTCGTCCTTGACGACGCGAACTTACAATTAGTCACTGCGAGAGGACATCTCTTCATAGGATAGTGTTCTTTATTGAACGTTCGAAACTCGACTGGTCGGTTAACGGATATCTCAATCTGACCTCGTTTTAAGGAGAAATTTAGGTTCGCCTCGTGCTGTTCACCCGCATTTTATTTCCTAGTGGAGCCCCGTGGTAATCCGATTAAGGAGAAGAAACGACGTACCACGAGCGCGCTGGAGATTGAGAGTAGAGACGGTAAAAAAATTGTAGCACGACACGATTCGTACAAAATAATCATTTATTTATCTAATTGTTTTTTTCGAGTGATACTATAACTTAAAATAAATAGTAAGAAACGGTGAAGAGATGATCATACCGCCTCCAGTTTAAATAATCTTGTACTTCACAGTACAATAACAGGTATTTTACTTTTTCAAAAGTAATTAAATACCGAGGAATAAATACAGATTGCCTATAACTAGATACGAGTAATAATATTAGAGCCTCTTTTTCTTTTAGGCATACCATTCAATAACTTAATTAAGTTTTCTTATTAACGTTAACGTTTCATACAACTAATACTTAATCGCTAGCAATCACAGCTTTAATTGTCCAATTTGTGCCTCTTCCTCAGGAGTCAATGTCGACGTATAGTTCGCGTAAACCTCGAGATCTTGTTGCTCGAACTCCACTTCGTCGTACACTTCTGGTTCGGCAACTTGCTGTTGAATCTGCGAAACGGTCTGATTATTTCCTTCTCCGGGTTTGGACCAAGAAATTCCGTCCACGCCCATTTTCACGCAATTGAAATGCAATATCAGGATCGGTGAACCGACGATTCGAGTTTCCAAGTCGATGCAAGCGTGCAAATTCTTGCCAACGGTGTAGATGTCGAAGAAACGGACGCAGAAGCTCATGAAGGGTAAGTAAGGAAACGGAGCGCACAAGGGGGATGGATTTTTTGCTGTAATTGTAAAATTTCTCTTAAAGTGTGATTTGAAAAATGTAGAAGAATGAAAGAGCAATATTTGATATTCAGTTCAAAGTTCGATTTTTTTTTTTTTTTTTTTAACGAATACTTACCGGTGAAGGAATTGGTGTAGATTTCTCTCTCGTTCATGCTTAATGTCATTTTAATGGAAAATTCATCGGGTTCATATATGAATTTGGTACACGCTAAACGATTGAATTTAATTGCTGTTACATTAACACCAGCACAACAGATACAAGCGAACTCTTGACACTGGCACGACAATCCTCGGAACGCGATCTTAGCAGCAAAAGGGTTCCTACCGGAATCTTCTAATTCCGCTTTCAAACCAACTCCGGTGAGCGGATTGTAGTACGACGAATTGTATTCACCAACATCTGTGCATATTTAATGTATTTAGTTTAAAATTGTTTTATGAAACGAATCAACCCTTGAATAATCAATGTTATCGTTAAATGTTTGTAAATGTTATTCATTACCTATTTGATGTTTTTTAAAATGAAACGAAGCACTGCAAATGGTTTGTATCGCGAGGAATAACACGAGAACGTTGAACAATTTGGATAACATGATTCTGGCGATGAAGGCGGAGAAAGGTCCGTCGTCGATCGGTTCTGGTTGAAGACTGAAATTAGGTTGAGATGGGACCACGCCACGATAGTTCCGTGCTCATCAATTATGTATAAACTTTCGGTAGAAAGTAAGATCGGTGGAATCGAAGAGATACAGCTGTGGCACGTGTGGCTTCTACACGCGTAAACAGTACTCCAGATATGTGAAACACTCGTTTGAGCGACGACACTATTGTAGATAATTAAAACACACACGTTTTAAGGGAACTACGCATTTATTTGATACGTTTAATTACAGGTTCAATAAATTAATTAAATAAATTACGCATAAATACATGCCCGTCTTAAATAACATTAAATTATTCGAGCAAATTGATATGGCTGATGTCGTGGACAACGCTTCGCGATTTGATATACGTATAAATTATATTTTGATTTAACGTACGTTACAGTGAAGGAATCGTGTGATAACCGAATGTTTATATTTACCTACTTTTAGTTCCTTCTCACTTCCATTTTTAGCATTTCTTGTTTATCGTAATCACCTTCTGACACCCGATTTCTGTGCGTGTTATCACGTTAAATATTAATTTTAATCTCGGCCATATACCATTGTTGCACGTGCCGTGAATCATTTCTTGATTATTTTACATATTCTATTGTCTAGAGCTATTATATCGATCTCGGTAAAAAATTCTTTTCGGTCATTATGTAAACACGATACCTTAGATTTTTTTTTACGCTTATAGTTAATTAAATAAAGAAGAAAAAGAAGTTATCAGTCTCCATATTTCGTAACATAGCCAACGGCAGTTCGTCGATTCCATAAAATTGTTCAACAACAAAAAGAAATACTTTGTCCAAGAATCGATCGATCTTTTATGGGATATTCATAAATCTCATTCAATTATTCTACGACTGACATGGGGACAGATTTTAGTTCAAGTCTCACAGTTTCATCTCTTTGCTTCGGCGACTGTTTCTCGAATGCCTGCTCCTTGCCAAAAGACCGGTGAGACCTAATCCGTAATCCGAGTCGTCATCGTACGCCTCAGACGACTCGTGGTGCTTCTTTACTTTGCCCTTCTTCTTTCCATCCTCTTTTTCGTCATAAACAAGCGCACTGATTACAGCATCTTCTTCATCGTCATCGTCGTCATCTAAATCTTCGACTTCAGCCTTTTCGTCTTCATCTTCGTCGTTTTCTTGTTCACTTTCATCAACCTTTTCATCTTCATCTTCATCATCCTCGTTATCCTTCTCATCGTCATCGTCCTCGCCCAGAATTTCTTCATCCTCGTCATCGTCATCGTCGTCATCGTCCAAATCACCTCCCAAAAGATCGTCGTCGTCATCTTCTTCCCCCTTTATCGGTTTCTTCAAGGGTTGCTTCTTCTTATTCGCCTCGTTTTCGATCGCATTGATGCTGCTGCTCGTGATGCTAGGTTTCTTTTTATTCGCATCCAACGCGGTGAACTTCTTCGTCGGTGTTTTGTCCGGCTTTGCGTAGGAAGCTATCTTATTGGTAGCTTGCGTGACGATTTCTTCGGCTTCGTTGGCCGTCGTGTCTGTGGCTGTAGGCTCGTCTTCTACTTCACTGCTACCTTCTTCCTCCACGCCTGTGGATTCTTGATTATACTCGTTAACTTCTTCTGAATCATTGACGGCTATGTTACCCTCAACGGTTGAATCTAAAGGCGAGGATGTCGGCTTTGTCAAAAGAGGAATCGTGAATTGAAGAAGAGGCGCAGGCGTGGTTACTTTTGGTTTCTTCGTGGTAGTTTCGTCTTCACCAGTTATGATGTCTAAAAGAGCTCCGAAACCGAGAACATCTTCGTCTTCGTCTTCATCCTCGTCTTCTTCCGCCGAAGAATTTGGTACGGAGTTGGCTAACGGAGTATCATCATCGGTTTCATCGTCCTCGTCATCGTCGTCCGAACCAAGACCGAAGAAATCATCGTCGTCGTCTTCTTCTTGGACTTCTGCTTCGACGACTGGAAGTGGCTCTGCTGGACGTAGCTTTAGACCGTCAGGACCGAATCTGTAATTTCACAATCGCATCAAGTTTGTATTTTTTTGTTTTCTGCAATTATCACAGAAATAATATCAAAAAAAAAAAAAAAAAAAAAAAATTCCTCACCTGAAGCAACTGACACGTAAACTAGCTTCAAGTTCGGTCGCTGATTGTAACTCCAATCCAAGACAGGCTTTGAAATGGTTCTTGGCATCCCGTTTGATGGAGTAAATTCTACCACAGAATTTCGTAAATCCTCCTGGTAACGGGACACACACGGGTTTGGGATTCTTTCCTGAAAACCCATCACACGAACCGTGTTATTGATCATTCACGCAGATCAACCTTTTCAGGAACCAGATGCCTTTATCCGTTTAATGTATGCGGAACTTTCACGTCGAACGATCGCCATGCAAGTCGATCGAACGATGGTCGTGCGTTATGAATATTTTATCTTTGACGTAGCATCTAGTCCATGGTGAAAGAGTTCGAAAAAAAGAAATTGATCTTCGATACTCGTGGGTCACAAATGTCCAGCTTTAATCGATAACATGCATCATGTAAAAATATAAACGTTGGGTGAAAGTTAGATCGCTCGCATTTCTTGAAATCTCAGGGGTTTTCTTAGACGAGTTGTTGAACAATTAACACACTTTCCGCCCGAATAGTTTTTTTGAACGTATCACAAACTTTCAAAAAGCATAGACAGTGTATCGAGTCGAATGTTTTTATGACTGTATAAAAATCTAAAAGAAAATAATAAACGCAAGCATGACTTACCATTTACGACAGCACTGGTTAAAATATTGTCTCCAAAGCTAAGCTGAACTGCCAAATTGTCCCCTTGCAAGTATTGCAAGGATGCGCATCCTGAAATGAACGATGCTCTCGTTGTACACTTTGATGGATAGATGGAAGAGTAAGTGTAACGCGACACGCATTCATCGTCTCGTTTCCTCGACTGTTATGCTTTCTAATGGTCACGTTCTATTATGTTTAATTAAATTACACAACGCTTACCTGGTCCCTGTAGTTGCACCAACGGTATATGGAAGTCTCTGCAACAATTGCATATGTTTTCGTTGCAAGTGCAGTACCTGTTGACGTTGTCGGTCGCCTGTTTCAACGATAACGTTGATATTCCAAGGTTGCTCTCCTTGGAATCCTTCACATCCTTGATTGCTCTTTCTTCCACTTTTTCATCGCGATCTATGAAATTAATAATTTCATACGTAAGATATATGTATGTTTTTTTAAATAAAAGAGCGAAAAAATTAAGTCAATAAACCAAAGTATACTATGACTTCATCTAATTTGAACTCAATTTCTAAGTAACATTTATTAGATGTTTAAAACAAGTGACTTCATCCTTCGAAGTTACATCTCTCGTTAACTCTAATCCTTCAATAAACGTTTCCTTGTTACAGAGAAGCTAACATTCGTACAAAATTGCCAGGCTATTACAAGAAATTGACGTTAACAATGTCAAAACTCTTGAAAATTCATTACCGATCACTCTGCCGTATGCGGCGAACGCGACCAGAAGAAGAATCAGCAACAACTCGACCACCGCCGACAGCCGCATCCTCGTGCTTGTCCTGCAACGCAAAGTATGACGATGCTATGAGTGCTTCCTGCAGAGTATGCTCTTTAAATATGCACGGGCACGCGTAACCATCGTTTGCATCGTACGCTCGTGAAAGTCGATCGTACAATTGACATTCTACGCTCTTTCCTACCTCTGCGAATCGGTTTTGCTCAAAGGAATAATCTTACACCGAAGTACATCGATATTCGACGANGAAGAAGAATCAGCAACAACTCGACCACCGCCGACAGCCGCATCCTCGTGCTTGTCCTGCAACGCAAAGTATGACGATACTATGAGTGCTTCCTGCAGAGTATGCTCTTTAAATATGCACGGGCACGCGTAACCATCGTTTGCATCGTACGCTCGTGAAAGTCGATCGTACAATTGACATTCTACGCTCTTTCCTACCTCTGCGAATCGGTTTTGCTCAAAGGAATAATCTTACACCGAAGTACGTCGATATGCGACGTGTCGAAGACACTACACTATCCTTTTATCTCGCGACTCCACGAAATTTCAATGAGAAATTTTATTCTGTTTTGTGGAACACCGACTGTCACGCAGAACCACCGGATGCTACAACTCTGCGAACAATACGGCCACGTGTTCACGCTCGTTAACGATAACTCAGCAAAGGGTGAAACGTGGCTGATCCACGACGTGGTCAATCATTTCGAGCAGCGAGCACGTGGGAGGAACGACTTTTTCTCCGGTTTCGGCCACTGGACTCGCCGCGACTCGTGCCGACTTCTGGTCTGCGACCGGTTGACCTAAATCTCGGTCACGGTCAAAGACGTCTCTCCTGAGGAGTTCACTGCTCCAATGGTACTTGAACAACGCGCTCCAGGAAGCGCGTACATGCGTCAATCGCCTTTATGGTGTACATTATGCGGTCACGTCGCGGGAAACGGTGATCGGTACGCGTTGCTATGTATTTCGTGGATGTATTTCTAGGTACTTGGCGATTGTAATTCATAATATCGCGAAAACTTAACTTTATCGATGAAACTTATTTTAAGAGTCTTAATAGAACTGTGTAGAATAAGAAAAAAAAAACAATATTATTAAGAACTAAGAGTAAAGTACTTAAAAATCGACGCGGAACGAAAACTACCCCCGCAAGTACGATTGGTTCCACGAAGAAACGAGTCCCACAAAAAAAGGAGAAATTAATCAAAGTAAAAAAACCAGTTTACACTGACCTGTGCGATAAAGAAAGAATTTCGGATAAAAATTTCGTGTGGAGGCAAGAAGATCGTTCGGAAAGGACGTCTTTCCTCGTCGCACCCTTCGGCTCTTTTTTCCGACTCTTCGTCTTACGGAGGCCAATGTCTAACTGAAGATGCAGCCCAACTCCCCCCAAGGTTTCTTTAAAAGTCGGTCAAGCCACCACCACCTGCCTCGACCGAAGCTACGATTATTAAGCATTCTAATACGCTCTAGGTAAATAAAACGACGATTCCCCACCAACAAAAGGATAGCACGCCGATCGTGGAAGCTTCCTCGACCCAATCTCCGCTGTTCGGACGCGGAAGACAAACACGGCAATGGTTTTTCGGTTCGCTTTGAACCGATATCAGTGTCAAGTACGCCCGGATCAACCGCTACCGTTCCATGGTCCTCAATGAAAGATTTACTCTTGAATAGTATCGGGATGAGTCATCTCGCACGAAAGTGTGGAGAGATCGAGAAACCAAGAAGGGGAAGTTCCTGATTCTTCTTCGCAACTGGACTCCAATTTGCGTCGATAGAGATCGATGCAAAGATTGGTATGATGTAACACTTGTTCGACATGCGTGGAAAGTGTTAATTAGTAGATTCGGTTTGCTTTAGTTTCACATAAATTATTTTTTGTTCCTTTAATAATTATCTTTAATTATAGGATAGAAATGTGGGATTTAAACGATACTACGAACGGTTATGTAGGTTTGCACATGTTTGGACGTATAATACAAACCTCAATCACGCTGGTCTAATAGCCAGTCCCACTTCGCAGTAATTTCTATCGCCATAAAGTTACATCGTCGCGAGGTGACCGCGGTGCATCGACAATGAGCGTGCCGGAAATTCTTCATTCGTCCAGCGTGCAGCTCGCTTTTACGACCACGTTACAATTAACACGAACCTTTTCACTGACCTTTAAAGTGGTCGCTGGTTTCTTTCTGTGCAGAATATTCGTACTAGATTTACGAACGTAGAATCTTGCTCTTAACCTTTAAATTCATCTATTTACCGAAGATCCATGCTTTATCAGTCCAGGAAACAAATAGAGCCACAAACCATAACGGTAGTCCTGTGATATTTTTCGAGTTTCACAAGAATGATGACAAACGTTTGTTTGTCAGATAAAATTCTCCAAATGACCATGCAGGAGCGTGTTTTGGTGGTCGAGGAGGTGCCTTTCTCCGGTTAGTGGGTCGAAGAAAGTAGTGGTCAGGAGTGGTTTACCTTGGTTAATACTTGTCCGACAGCACGAAGGTTCCATAATGAAATTCAGGTCTCCAAGGGTGGCGAAAGGCTGAACAATTATTGCCGATGATGCACGCGACCGATTCACGACCCGCTGTATTTTAAGATAACGCACAGGCCCTCTGGGCTTCTAAAGGAACCGAAGAGGTGAACGACGGGAGGATGTGGGTCATCGGGAAAAACGAGTTTTTACGTAACGTCACAGGATAATCTGTTCGGATGCTGGACCCCGCTTCGAAACCGTAATCCAATTGGAAGCTGCCCCCGAAGCTTATAAATAGGAAAAGAAATTAAGGATCGATGAGGCTTTTAACAAATCATTGCAAACGATCAACCATCTACTTTTTACGTTTCTCGAACCGTGAAAATAACGATATCGGAATAAATTATATAACGTCCGTGGATGCTACCAGGGAACGGTGATAGTAATTGTTGCAAAGTAGTGCGCTTTGCCGAGTGTCCAAGCGGAACCAAGACGATCCTGTTTGCTCGTGATCAACCAAGCGTACGCTTTTCCTTCCCCTTTCGTTTAATATCTTTTTATTCCTATATTTATACGATAGATCAAAGAAAAGCGAGGATGCTCGATCCAAAGACACGGGCTGATGAAAATATAATTGCTGTGGAAGGAGGAGAAGATTCATCTCGAAGACGGTCTCATTAATCTCCAGCGCGTATCACTGACAACATTCGTTACAATCTAGGCTACAAGAGCGATGACAGCAAAAAAGAGAGAATTATTACAGACTTTACATCCGTCTAGAACTTTCAATAAATCTACACAACTTTCCAAAAACCAGATTCACCCACACGGTTGGCCAGAAATTTTCACTTTTATCAACGAGGCATTTCGATGAATGAAAAAGGAAAAAAAAAGAAATCGTCGGCTCGTTGGAGCAGAAGAAAATTCTCGAAGAGAACGGATCCAAAAAGAAATTGCTTTTACCGACGTGCTCCAAACGATACCGTGGTCTTCCGAAAAGAAGAGCACCAGTTTTTTGTCGAGGCCCCCAATGGCCAGACCGAGCATTGGTAGATAGGACAGTCGCGTAAGTACTCCTGGTACCAGGTTGCCGAAGGAGGTCACCCGGTCACCCAGATGAGGTTCCTTGCCCGTTGTTACCTCCGCACTTCGGCCAATGGCGTGGCACCTCATCGTCGCCGTGGCCAATCCTGTCGCCAGTTTTAGTGCCGACCGCCAGCCGATCGCCGATCCGAGACCCGCGCCCGGCTTTGTGCCCAGATTTAAGCTTCTTCCTTGCCGGGCAGGATCTCCAGGCCTCTTCGACGTGTGTATCCTTTTGACAGTTCTAACTTGGTGGTTTGATCCGCGTGTTCCCAGCGACTATTTACCGCGAGAATCGCTTCGTCCCTGTACGAGAATCTCGGGAACGCGATGGCCGTCAAGTTCACGATCTTGGTGCTGTTGATCACCGCCGTCGCCGTGGTGTCTTCCGCTGGACTGCTCGGTGAGCAACGGATCAGTTACGCTCTCGTGCAAACGTTTCTCGCGTTTTTTGCAGCATCCCTCCGACACGCTAGCCAACGTACGTCGAAAGTTCGACGTTCGAGACCGAACATTCGTTGGCCAGCGTTGAACGTTCGATTCGTTACGCGCGGGTAAACAATCGTTCGCATACAAATCGCGACCCTCTTCGGGGGTAACTTGATTTTCAACGCGATGGCGCGTGCGTGCTCTGTTGGCGATTTCTCTTCGACGGGTCTGCGTTTCGATATTTAATTAGTAACTGTTTTTATTAACGAGTTCTTCGTTCTTGTTTTACTCGATGGACGAACCATGGATCGTAAGACGTCGGGCAGTAGCTTGTCCCAGTAACGCGAGAAAGTTCGCGGATAGACATCTTTCTGACTCATCGACGCGGCACACTTAGCGGTACACGCGTTTTGTTTACCGTTCAGAGAGGAGAATCGCAAGCTTTTTGATGGAGAAAGGTTCGCGAATTCAAGGGGAACTGTGAAACGGTGTCAACCCGTCGAGAGAAAAGTCGAGAACGGCGACGAGCCAACCGATGGAAATCGCAGACGATTTTTTTCGATGACTTTCGATCGACGACTTTCGTTTCGTTCCAATTTCTCTTCTCGAGTTTCTCTCATACGTCTCTTTGTATTTTTTCTACGACAGAGACGTTGCTCTCTTGGGACCTGCCTGACTCTGTTGGAAGGTCAACTACGCCGCAGTCGCAATGCCTTTGTCAAACCTTCAATTGCTTGTGTTGCGTCGATTTGAATTTGACGGCGACCATCGACTTGGGTGGTCCTGCCTGCATCAACATCAAGCAAAAGGATCAGAACGTCTCGTTGAACCTTAGCTACGGAGACAACCCTGTGCACAATGCCACCATTAAGATCGGTGAGCAGTAACAGAGTGACTTTTCTTTTAAGCAACGAAACTTCAACAACAAGTAATTATAATATTCAAATTATAATATTCAAATTATAATATTTTACAGTCGACGCGGCTAATAAACCGACTTGCATGAACCTTCTGTCGGACCTAGCGCAGATATGCGCGAAATTCACAGCGATCAAGCAGGCGGAAGTCGGTTATGACGGTTGCCTGGTGATCGAGCCTGCATTGTTGGGCACACCGCAAGCCACTTACCACATGGGATGCTTCAATTTCAATCAAGTGGTGCGGCAAATCGAAGCCTCAGCGTGAGTATGATCCTAAGAACTGTTTCACGATCGATACACGCAACGCGTATCCTATTTCATCTCGCTGCACCGATGCTTCACTGTCATGGCTCGATTATCACTCTTTTAAATTCGTAATCGATTCCCGTTGTATCTCAATTACAAACGTTTTCATCGTTAATTCCCCTATACTCGAATTTCCTCGCAGCACCACCGAAACGATAGAGTCCACCGACAATTCGGAAGACGAGGATGATTCTTTGAACACCGACGAACTGATAGCAGCCGTGTCAGCCAGCGCGGAGCAAGGAATAGCTCTGTTCTCGCAGTGGCTGGGACTCAGTTTGAATCCAAAACTGAACTTGACCAACAGGAATAATCACCAAGAGACGAACAATCAACGCGCAACTCCATCCACAACTTCTAGGTCTGCTCGAGCTCACTGGGACCAAGAGGAGAAGAACGACGAGAGGTTCAAGCAATTGCTCAGCGCTCAGGATAACGTGCTCAAGGGTTCAGCGACGATTGGCCAATCGAACGGAGCTGAAACGACGTTCGTTTATTCGAAACCCTCCGAATTATTCTTGTCGGAGAAAATTTCGGACCAGAAGAGGGTCGATCAGATGACGATTGACCCTGAACGCCTGGCAGTGGTGCCGAAGGAGTCCAGGAGAGGTGGAAGGGCGTACAACATTCATCAGCACGTGAACGAGATCTGAGAACGTTCGTTTTCATTCGACTCGATCGACCGAGGATCAAAGTTACAAGTAGAGTTTAGGGTATCTCACACGTAGACTGTATTCTCATGCCGAATTGGGGCAGAGTTATTATCGTTACCTTTTTATTTCGTATTTCTTTACTCCTCTTACTTGTTATTAATTTTCGACGAATTCGACTAACCAAGGAACACCAACGAACGACTACGCTCTGCTGGATTAGTCGGTGTATGGCATCGTTTTCTTTTTTTTTTTCTTTTTTCATTGCGAGGAGAATGGGCGCTCTTTTCAGCTCCAACAGAATGATCTCTGGCCATTGTGATCGTCTTTCTTTTTCTCTCCGCGAAGTTTGTTAAAGGAAGTTTTGTTCTTCTGTAATAATTAATTGGAAGAGGTAAAGTAAGGTATTTTTTTTTTTTTTTTTTTTTTCAAAAGCATACAATTATGATCGATGCAAACTCGTTTCCATTATGCGAACTATTTATTTGTTTTCGACCCCGCATAGCAAGTAGAAAATACAGTAACATTCTTCAAGTAGTTCGTATGCATGCGACAACATCGAGTCGTACTTACACACTTATTGTAAAACATGTATGCACGCTGTCGAGTGACAGTTTTCCTTTTTTTTTTCGTTTTTTTTAATAAAAAAATAATCGTACTGCCTAGCACGCGTGTACAGATACATAAATATGTTGCACGCACGAGGTTTGTGAATCGTTGATTGATCGCGGAAAGATCTTCGCAGAGCATCGAACAGAACGAGTTCTCCAATCGGACGCATCGGAAGGTTATTTCACACACGAATCAAGCAATCCAATCGTTGACATGTAACAGGGTAGAAATAACGGACAGCAAAAATTTTTATAATCGTACTTTGTAACATCGTTGACACGGATATGGTTAATAAAGCCAAAAAGAAACAGTTCGATATTTTCGTTCATCCTGTCCACTTTTCCCTCGATCGATTTTGCACGGATACACGCGTGGTTACTTAAGAAGAAATTAATTCTAATTTTGTTAACAACGTTTTGATCCCTGGAAGACGAAGAAGTAGGTTTGCTGCCAACGCGATATAGCGCGGATTCTCATGCTGAAGAAACAAACAGAGCCGCGATGTTAGAATTAATTTCTCCGTTCCAATCGGTCGTCGAATATGTCGAGAAACAACATCGTTCGACAGGCGAGAGCTTAAAGACTAATTAATTATTGATCGTTTACGTTGATTTCGTTACACCTTGAAAAATCGATATAAGAAATATATAATCATATGTATATCACCGTATAGATACATGTATGTGTATATATATATATATTTTTTCTTTTTTCTCGTTCATCTTTCCAATGTCGATAACTGTGTAAAATAAAAGAAAGTAAGAAAAAAAAAAAGAATTGAAATGTTCCTCTCGAAACGAAGTATTACAAATGGACTAGATACTAATTACAATTTCTTTGTTTTAAAATAAACGCGTCTCGTTTGATCCGTCAAAATATATGTT
>SMSQ01013776.1:361392-391217 GCA_019453375.1 Ctenoplectra terminalis | reverse complement strand
AAATGTTCCTCTCGAAACGAAGTATTACAAATGGACTAGATACTAATTACAATTTCTTTGTTTTAAAATAAACGCGTCTCGTTTGATCCGTCAAAATATATGTTTCTATATATAATATATATATATATAAAATTCTATAGATATGCGTTTCTCCGTTCTACACGTTTCATTGTTCTCGTAGTAAAAATATTTTTTGGGCTTCATCTTTGGGCGATCATCGTTACTCTATGCATACGTAGTTAAAAAATAATTCGATCCTTGCTCGCGACAACGTGGAATGTTGAACATCCTGTTACACGCTTCCCTTCGATCAGGGCACTGTGAAAAATTGCAGGCGTCGCGACGTCGAAAGCGTCAATGCGTCAACGGGCGTTCAATGTTTCGCGACAGTTTCAAACTATTGCTTTCTCGTGCGACGATTCTTGCGTTAGAAAAATAAAATAAAAATAAAATCTTCGTCTGGCTAGCTACTGTATCGGAGGACTCTTTTTTTTTGTTTTACCCTATCCGTGTTCACATGGGTTAGATTAAACATCAAGATCGTTTTAAAAAATAGACCTCGTCCGAGGATAAGATGCGAATAAATTTTGACAAAAATACATTCTCTGTTTATAAAAAGTTTGACACGAGAAAAAGAGTACGAAAACTAGAGCCTTAAACAACTGCTAACACTAATAGTGACTTTGATGATTATTGAGAGAACGATTAGAAGTTATTATAGATATATCGGTACACCGAATACGAATAGATAATACGATATTATAGGATTATACCGTTTTAATTTCGTTCATAGCTTTTTGGCTATTTTCCTTGGAGACATTTCGATCCACCTATTCCAATTCGAACGACGATACGATCTTTGCTCAAAGAATGAAAATTTTTCTCAACAATTTAAGCATTAAAATCTCATAAAAACTTTTGCGAGAATAAACGAGCATCGTTCATCTCAACAGCCCCGCGTCAAAATTTTGTTTTCCACTCTTTCGACTCATTTTGAACAGCTTTAAATTGCGTTACACTGGAACACGCAACGTTTGGCACTGAAATGAGTTACTTTTTGTACTTTTTAATCGCACCACCATTGAAACAAGGGCCTCGATCGACGAATACTAAAATTCCTGCAACACAAAACGTAACCTTCGTCGCGGTGTCTCCAGAGAAATCAATTGCATCTCGAACACATTCCGAAACGCACGTACACAACCGAAAGCATTACCGAAAATGGTAAAAATGAAACTGGCTCGTTGTTGCGCGAGATCAACCCGGTCTCGTTCTCGTTATTGTCAGCAATAGTAAACGATATTGCTTGCAAGCGAGGAGCATTTTTTAAAAGTCGAGACTCGGACCATCGCGTGCATCTAGAGCGCTTAAATACGGAGCAGAAACGTAACGTTTTCACGCGAAATGCTATAGGAAGAGATCGACGGTTCACTTGACTTGTTGACGAGGTGTTGGAGCAGCAGATGGTAACGTAAGGGAGTCTCTTTTCTTCCTGCTCACGCGACGTCCTACGTGCAGAACTACATCTCCAGCTCTCACGGACTTAAACTCGGCGATCGCCTCGGCGTGCGTCATACCGTGAAGAGGTTTGGAATTTATCGACAAAATTTCGTCCCCTGAAACATTATAATTTCATTTCATATTTGTTTATCAACGATTCTTTCGATCGGTTTGAGCAGCGGTAACAATTGTAATCGCAACGTACCTTCTTTGACAGTTCCAAGATCGGCAGCTTGTCCATTAGGAAAGACCGTCTTCACGTAGATTCCCATATTCCCTCGAGGACTGTCTGTACCGCCGACTATACTGAAACCGAGTCCTTTGTGTCCAGGACCCTTTAGAAATCTGGCTGTCAGTATCGTAAATGACGCCCCACCCTTGCCTGGCCTCGGTAGGGTGCAGAATCTCGACTCTTCACCCTCGCCAGCTTCGTCGATATCTTCGAGTTCGGAGTCGGTATTCAGGCCTTCGTCCGTGTCTTGTGTACCCTGTAAAAAAAAAAAAAAAAAGAAAAGAAAGAAAGAAAAAAGAAAAAAACGAATAGGAACGTCAATCGTTAATAAAAATTAAAGGAATAAAATTTTCCTTGTTCTCCACTCACTTGCCAAGTCTTCAAGCTGGAACCCGAAGAACTAGGAATGTTGACGACGCTTCTGCTGTTCATTCGTCTCGTTGTCTTCTTGCCAGGACTCTTTTCAGCTCCCAAGCTAGACGGGCCGTCCTCTTTGTTCGCACACGCAGATCCAGATCCGTTCGTGTAATTGCTTACCTGTCCGCCGACTTTAAAGTCGGTCACCCTTTTTCTGGGCGTCACTCTCGGTATGTGAATCTCTTCAAACGACGGCTCCGACTGATTTCTAGACTTCACATTTTTCTGAAAGTGGACATTTTCGTACGAATGGTGGTCCCTCGTCTCTGAGTTGCTCCTCGCTAGATGCCTCTCCGAATGAGGAGTGACGGATGGCGTCAGATCCAACCTGTGACATCTGTGGAACCGTACGTTCTCGTACGAGTGATCTTGATGTCTACACGTTTCACGATTCTCCGAATTGCTGCGCTGTAACATGCCTTTGGATCTCGGACAACATCCAGGCGACGAGCCGGCGTACAACACGTTCTCGTACACGTCCTTTTGGCTCTGATCGTGACTCAGAATAGGGGAATCGTAGGCGCTGCTGCTTTGCGAGTACGAGAACGTCTTGTTGCTGTTGGTCAATGGGCTGCTGCAGTTCGGAGAATTTGGTACGCTGCCTTCTGCCAACGTTTCGAGGTTGTCGTGGAAAGGATAGGGCGGAAGGGAAGTTGGCTCGCTCGAGTCGTACTCGCCGTCGAAACTTTGGCTATTCGAGGAGGTTAATGGACTGGGCACGTAGAAATTCGACGCGTTATCCTTTTGTGAGAACACCTCCGTCACGCTTAGAGCCTTTCTTTTTCGGATACCAGCATTTATCTTGCTAAATTTGCTTCGTAGAACGTGCTGGATGTCGGCGATCCCTTTGGTGGTACCTAAACAGAAATCATTTATCGCTTCGCATTGAATTCTTAACGTTCCATTGTGTTAACGAAAAGAACCAATTACCTGGCAATCTTAGGGAGCTAGTTTGTAACAATTTCTTCGGCGAACTGCCATCCTGCAGACTCTTGGCGGCCGGCGAAGACTCCCTGCTAGCAGGATTGGACCTTACGGTTTGAATAACACCCTGGGTCGTTCCACCTTGTATCAAAGCCTCCTGAGGTTCCGAAGTTTCCTGTACGGAACACCTCCTTCTCAGTTTCCTCCATCGTTGACTGATGCTCTTATTCCATAAATTCAGGTCTGTGATACAGAAGCCAAAAAGTCTCGCATGATTAACGGCAACAGGATGTACTATCTCGTGACAAGTGACTATATCGAGGCTCGTTAACGAAACAGGATGACCAAAAATTACTTAAAAAAAAAAAAAAAAAAAAGAAGAAGAAACTGCTCTTAATCGTCAGGCTTAACGACAGGAAGCACTTATCTGTTGCCTTCGCGAGGTGGAACGACGTGTTATTTATCGAATGTAATACCGGACCTCGGTTGAAACGATAGAAAAAGATCATCGATGGAGAGTGTATTAATAATGATAATGCTATCGTGCGAATAACTATTCGAAGCGACGCAGACAAGAGTGCACCGCGACCTTCGAATCGCTTGGCTGAATCTACGTTGAGTATACTCGAAGAGATACAACGAGACGGCTAATGGTTTCAGGAAACGAATAGCTTCGTTAATTACAATTCAATATAGTCTCCATGGTATTGCTCAAGGATCCACGTGGCTACAAGCAGACGAGGCGACGATCAAATCCTGTTCCTTTCACCGATTCCTCGAAGGGTCGTGCCCCCTCGACTTCCTCTTCCTCCTCGTAGGGTTGTTGCTTTGACGACCTTGGAGAAGGCACGTGCATAACAACTCGTCGTTTTCTTCAGCAACGAAGGAAAGTCAGCGTCATGAATAATTAATGAAGATCGATGACGAGCATGGTCGCGGGGTCACTGAGCTTGCACGTAACATTAATTCGATTAATCACGGTTGCAACTGCGCATCGTTTTTTCGCCTCCAGACGATCCATGCTGAACCCCAACGTGTCACGAGGACAACGCCGACAATGGTGATGATGACAACGACAATGACGATGAAAGAGAAGAAACGAACACGCCGTTGCCCTCGACGATCGTTGCTGACACACTGGGGCGTCGGTAGTGGCTGTACTCGCCATTATCCGGAGTTACAGTCATCTTGCAAAATGCACTTTCACTTCTCGACGTATCTGCGGATGCGCCCGGTTTCATGAGGCCTTTTTCGTTCCGCGGTGAACGCCGGACGTTGCGTTTCGCGTTCCCACTCTTTCCACGAATTATAGAATATCATCAAACTCTTTGTTTGCATGGCAAACGAAAAATTGACGAAAGATAGAATCTTTCGATCTGTTATATTATTCTATGTTGCCCTTTCCTTATACAACACGAATGCAAAATGCACGCAAGTATGATTCGTAATAGAACTAGAAGAGATCCATTGCGCTAATCGATGAGGCTTAACTTAATGGTTCGTATTCCGCTAAATCACCCCGTTAGGTTTACCAAGATAAAACGTGCGTAGATAACGTGTCGGAAGTAAGTTGGAAGTATCGAAACACGAGTTTCTCGCTCATTTTCACCGTTCTGTAACTCGAGTAACGGAGTATCTATATTCATTATGTGTTTCATTATTGCGGAATAACATCCACCATCGATGTAGCGAGACCGATATTTCGACGCGGAAACGCTCTTATCCGTGCGGAGCGTTAATTAAAATTTTCCGACATCGGTGAGCTTCATGCAAATCAGTATCGATTACACCGAATACTGGGATTCCACCTTGAGCAGGTCGACCGAAAAAAATTACAAGGACAGCTGACAGATGGGTTTAACAATCATTCGACGAGCGATCCTCTTATCCGATTCATCGATCGAAATTAATTCATCCTACGTTTCAGCACGCAGACCTCGCCGTTTTCCTCTTTATTTTTCTTCACCTTCATAGCATGAACTTCGACAACTTGTACTCCTCCGGATGCACAAGCATTTGCAACTCTAATCGAAGCAGCTCGGCGTAGAAATAAAAGAATCCAAGGATGTACGCCAGCATACTATCAAGATGTCGGAGTCGAAGATCAGGCTGAGTGATAGGAAATAGGAGAGGAACGAGGCGGAAACACGAAAACTCGAGCGCGACCGATGTTCGAGCGACGCTTGAACTGGGATTTCGAAAACCACGGGAGTCCACACTGTACGCGGTCTCGACATGAACTGAAAGACTGGAGGTTTACGGTTAGCCGTGTGCGTAAGGCATTACGTGCGTGTGCGTAACAGACCGTATACACGTGTGCAGCTTCGTACCTGTGCATACAAGGTGGCGCGAAAGAAAGCATCGAACGTGCACCATCCCTATAATTTTTCGTGACTCTAATTCCCCGCATAACTTCTCAATGACACGCGAGGAATTCCTTTTCCCGCGATATCCTTTTACGCGAGGGAGTGGCGATCATGAGCGCGTACGGTTTCCACGGACGGATCGTCTAGGAAATGTGAATGGTCGCGAAGAAGGGTGCGCTTTACAATATCTTTAAATAAACAAAGTTCTTTCGACCCAGATCAAATATTTATTGTTACGATAGAATGATTAAAAGCTTCTCGATTAATTAATAGTTGAAACTGAGTTCTTACGAAACAAGTCAGAAAATTCCTATTTCGAGGTGCACACACAGTGTGTACCAACGAGCAACTTACAAACTCAACGTACGAGGACAGAAACCCAGCAACTATTTCATTTTGTTTCATATTTCACGCATTCTCGTCCCACTTTAACCGCGCA
The DNA here is from genome assembly GCA_019453375.1 of Ctenoplectra terminalis. Lineage (NCBI taxonomy): Eukaryota > Metazoa > Arthropoda > Insecta > Hymenoptera > Apidae > Ctenoplectra > Ctenoplectra terminalis. Next base: position 385,339 of record SMSQ01013776.1, on the reverse strand, counting down.
ATTTGCTCGTTTCCTTCGCGAATCGTGGGCAGTTTAGTTGAGCGACCGAAGGAAAACGGAGATCTGGACATTTTTTCCGTTCACCGTGTATGTCACTCGTTCATAGTCCGATTGTGTACCGATTGTTGGGAACCCTTCGTCGTGTGTTGGTGAACAGTATCTCCATTCCACACACGCTAACCCCACAAGCTGTACGCGCACAAGGGAAAAGCGAGCGTGTGTGTACCTATTAATGTGCATCACGGCTGCATGCACACCCTACATGCAATTCTACTCGTGCGCCTCATGGTCAGGGCGGGATGCATTATTTTCTGCAATAATACGAATGAGAGTTCTTTGTACTGGTTTGCACGAAGGTGGACACGCGCGCGTACAGAGAGCGAGAATTTCGTGCCGACTGTCCGTCGTACGGAGAGTTCAATAATCTCGTTCACGAGCTATGAAAATTGTTTCCATAACGGTAGGCACGATTTTCTGCAGCTTGCGTGGGAGGCTAGATGGACAGATGCCGATTTCGGATCCTACGATCGAATTCCTGTTCCTTATTGAGAGGTGAAAATACAACACCGGCGAACGGTGTACGCTCGAGTTTCAAGGTTTCCTGTACTTGCGAGTTTGCAAGGATAGGAAATTGCAGTGAAACGATGATGAACAGTGCGGTATCCGATGCTATGTGTTGACCTACATTCGATTAAAACCCTTTTAGCTAGCAAACGAGTGAAAAAGAACAGACAAAAAGGCGATAGATATATAAAAGATGCGAGAGGAATAAATCATTCGTTGATGAAAAATTTTCATTATTGCCTGTTGTCGGTTCTTGATAAGAGTAACTAATAAAGATTGTTTAAAATAGAGTATAAGTTCCGCATACGTATTTGCAGCGTAGGATATAATCATCGCCGTATGCGAACGCCTCCTCAGTTTTAATTAATTTATTAAATCTTCGTAGTGTCAATAATTTTCTTTGAATACATCCGCCATTTAAACCGCTGCTTTACGCAGATGTAGCGCTAAAATATGTTAGCCAGACTGCTTCAATGTATGCGGGTACCTTTTCAAAGCAACGCTAATTAAAAATGACACGTTGTGCGTGAGGTCAAGTCGAGCGAATGTTTCTCCCATTGCTCATTGTGTCTCGAGGCCTTGTGCGGCTGTCGATGTCGTTAACTTTAGTTTTGAACAGGCGTGTTTTTAGTTTTGTCGTTAGTTTTAGTTTTGACAGGTTTGCATAAAAGAATGCAATACAGTGTTAAATAAAATCGTGAATTCATAATTCTGGAAATGAATTGGCAAAATGTAAATGTCGTTACCATTTTATACGGTTCGATTGAAGTTTTATATAATCCGTTGTATTCTTTCACAAAAAGAGCACCAATTATTACAAAATTATAGCTACCGATACCAATTCAAGCTTGCTCAAACCCATTGAAATTTATGAACGGAGAAAGTCAAACACTTATATCAATCAAAGTTACTATACATATAAGAAATAAACAGGATGCATTCCTGCGCGACACGCGACAGATCGAGATCGATCTCACGGTTCGTATAAATCATGTCCACCCGTGGGCCCAATTAAGCGTTTTTGCCAACTGGTATCGTCCGGCAATGATTAGATTCCACAAAGCAGCGAGCGAAACGACCGACGAAGAGCTCGAACATTCTTCTTGTATACGTCAACGCGGAACGAAGACGTTTACATATTCAAAGAAGCGGACTCACGGTGGAACAGAGAAGGAGAAAGGGTTAGAGAGAGAGACGAACAGGGAAAAAAGAAAGACAGGGTTAAAAGGCAGGAGAAAGACACAACCGAGGAAAACGCAAAGATAGATAGGGAGAAAAGAGAGTGAGACGTGGCAAGAAAGAGAGAAAAGGGGCTCGTAGGTATACAAGTCGCAGTTGGGAACGTGTAGCCTAGTGCCTGTGAGGAATGCGTAAACGGTAGAACCGTTTCGTGAGCGAAGAGAGAAAGAGAATGCGCTTGGAGCTTGACTGCGCTCCAAAGACACTGATAAAAAAAAAAGAAAAAAAAAAACAGAGCGTGTTTCCACCGGTGATACGATTGCGATAAAAATGTAATTTGTAGTTTTCTTTCCTTCGATCGGACCATTTGTTCCGATCATTTTTAATTGCTCGACATGCTTTTCAATTTTTTCCTCGATCGTCCATATTGGTTTCATACTTTCCCGCGATTCTCGGTTTTTCAAGGATATCGATAGGTCGGAATACAACGTTCGGGGGCGTTTCGAATGCTTCCGGACTGACCAAGGATCTTGTGGACACAGCAGCTCGCTTAATATTTGTATTTTTGCATGGTGCAAGGCCAATGACGTGTCGTCAGTGCGTTGCTCCGCGCTCGACACTGATAATAGATATCACGTGTCGCACGTTTGCCGCTTCAGTCTCATCGTTGTATGAACGAAACGTGTTGGCAGCCGATGCACGACACTCTATCGCTATGCTTGAAAACATAGCCATAGTCTAAGCACACAATTGTTGGCTGTTTTAGTCTCGGTATGTTTTCTAATAAGCGTTATCTCTATTAATTCCGATTAGTCGACCTCGATAATATTGGATCGCTTCGTAGACTGTGCACGTTGATCTCGCGCAAAGAGGATCGGTTCAATGCGATAGAAAGTATATAGTTTGGTGTATACTATATAATATACCGGATCAATGCAATAGAACGTATATAGTTTGGTTACAAGCATCTTCTTGATAGTAAAATTGATCATCGTTAGAAATAGAACACTATGTAATTCGCAGAAATCAATTACGCTGTTATGCAAGTGAATGACTTAATTTGTAAGACAAAGGTGCTCGTAAATATCGAACAATTGATAGAATCTTTCAATACTGGTCGCATTAATATGCTCTAAATGATCGAAGAAAGAGTCAGCGTGAGATAAATGCTGAAACAAAGATAGGAAGCAAGACAAAAGTCAATTTACAGAGATATTGTATATTCGAGCGACATGCTGTCTCCGCTTCGATGACACTCGTTGCAACCAGTTTTGTCGACGGCGTGAATAGTTCGGAACGTGTCCGCGGAATAATCGGCTAACTGTATGCAGACAATGGCTGAGGCCACTCGGCACGCATCGTTGACTCCAATTATGCAAGGAGTTCTCAACTTGGCGCCGCTGTTGCGATTACACACCAATGTCTGTGCATTATCGAGCTTGCGAACGTCTCGTAGTTTAAATCGATGCAGTAATCATTCGTAATGCTGCGCGTGTTCTCAATTTTACGATAACAGATTTGGACCAAGTTGGAGAAAAAATATTTTTGGTATTATGTGAAAATTGTTCGCATCAGTTTAGAATTGAAATGAAAAAGGAGTCGCCGGTACGTAGGAGCTGAGTTAGTCTCAAATTGTAACAAAGTTTCATCATCGTTAAACTATATTTCTTTTACGTCAAGATGGAGTATCGCGAAGTTACAAAAAGAAGAAAAAAAGGTATCGTTTGCAACGGGGGATGACAGTGCACGCTAATGAGAAAGTAACGAGAGTCGCCAGCCTTAAAAGCAGGGTAATAAAATATCAATTATTCGTGGCTCGTGTGTGCGTATCGCAACGGCACCGAAACGACCGCCATTCGAGATGAACTTTTATGGAAAATCACTGACTCGGACTGAACTTTTTGTACGACGCAATCCCGATTGCAACGAAAATATTTTCTACTAAAAAATCAATCGTACGCGCACTTGTTGACTGTTTTCGTCGTCGATTTTGTTAAAAACAATTTCCCGCTGGTTTCGATGTTTCTATGGAACGTCGCGTAGCCGATGTTTATACAGCGTTCGAAAACTGTAGCACAGTTTTCTGCGTCAACATTTTTCAATAGTTTAGCGATTCTTCGAGCGATTAGAAATTAATTGAAAACCATTGAAAACGATGGAACATTGCGCAACGTTTGACGTTGCGTCTCGCCCGATTAATATTTGCATTGAATCATGCATACGTATCGACTCACCGCTGTTCTTTTCGGGTGAAATTAAACCGATAGTAGCCGCCTCTTTCTGTTACAATAGTCGACGGCCGCATAAATCATTTTATACGCGACGTTGACCTTTTGTATTCTAGTCTATGGTTCTAGCGCGAGAGGACGCGACGCTTTCAAAGAATGCACAAATTATGTGCGAGTGCATAGTGCGTGACGCAAATGCCTGCAAATACCTTGTTCCCTGTTTCCGGACGAATTATCGCGGCCTTTGCAGTCGCGCGCTTTCTCGCGGCACCGTTACAATTGACTCGGTAAAATATTGCTTACATATTTATGAGCTGCTCTCGTATCGAGAGTGTCGCGAGAAATGAACGAAACGAGTCAGAGAAAGAAGAAAAAGAAGAGAAAGAAGAGGAAAAGAGGTGGTCGAAGACAAGAAAAGGAAAGGAAAGGAACGGAACGGAACGGAACGGAACGGAACGGAACGCTGTACGAGACCGGAGAAGTACGGAGCGCGTTACGCGTGAGCACAATGCTTTTTAAGTGGTCGCTACGATCGTGAAGCAAGGCTGCAAAGCGTTGGTGTCAACGTTCGCTAACTAAAGAACAGGATCATTCGACAGGAAGTACTATCTTTATACACCGAATTTCAATCAGACGGAACTCGACCGTCAGCGGCTCGCATCCGGTCAACGAACGAACGATCGATCAGAAGCATTTTCGATGGAAATGCGTCGTTGCTTACCAAACGATTACGTTCAAGTTAGAAAACATGTAACGGTGCTCTGGTGAATGCGCGAAATGTCCGTGGGATTTAAACGACAGTCGATTACAAGACTTCGAGACTATCGAAAGAATGGTACCGTAACATGTATTTCAAGAATTCCTGTTATTCTTGTTTAAAAAATTTAGACTTGTTCGATGCGCTGCGTGGAACATGGACTAAATTGGTTTTCATTCGTATCATTCGTAAGAAAGCAAAAAAAAAAAACAAAAACAAAAACAAAACGAAACAAAAATTGTAATCATTGTGAATGCAAGTAGAAATTTGAATGGCCGCATTTTCGACGCCCTCTCTTTTATTTTGCGCGAAAGAAACCAGACATCGCAATTTAAATTTTCTTCTCAGATACAATAATAATGTCCATTCATACCGGTCGACGAAGGCAGATTCAAGCTTTTGTTCCTAATGAACAAAAGGTCCTCGATTCTTCGTTCGTGAGGATATTCGTTCAAACGGAGCACGCGATTAAGCAATTGTCCACTTTCCTTTTTGCACACCGGGGGATGTATCATTACACGTTACGTGACTTTGAAAGATTCCACATTTTTAGCAAAATTGTCCTCCTCTTCGTTGTCAATTCCAACAGGCAAACTGTCACGCGAGACGTATCGTGTCTCTCCCCCATGGGAATTTTATTGCCCGTCTTCTCGGAATTTAGTCAATTACGTTCCGCTCCGCTTCGCTGCGGGAATATGCTATAAGTAATAATTTCGGGAGTGACGGTCGCGGAGAATTGAATTATTCTATTACCATGGAAATTTGTTAGCTTATGGTGTAATTAGACGTATGACGTCAGTCGAACCATGTCATGCGGGACGTGAACCGTCGCCCGAACAAAGAACCCGTTGATGTTTCTTTAAAACACGGAAATCGATCGATGGTACTCTGTACAGGATAACAATGAGAACTCGCAGGGGCAGAGAAATGAGATCGAGGAATGAACAGAGGCTCTGATATTCTTGGGAAGATTCTATCTCACACAGAATATATTTCCTATATATTAGTATAAGTAGTATATTAGTATAACTCGGAAATCCTCGATACGATCTTTTTAAACTTTGTAAGAGCTATAATGGAATGTTACAAGCCCGCGATCCAATTACGGCGAATCTGTCGTTCCTGATTAAAGCGATGAGCTGTTTGTAAAGCAACTTTAACGAATTAATCGTAAATATATGCTTTCTCGATAATAACTACCACGTCGATAAGTTTCAGTATTTAATCAACATTTTATTAAAAACCAATGCTCATTTATTACCATACTGAACTCAGAAATATTTCTAGTCTAACTGCGATACATAAATTAACTTCATATTGCACATCGCTCGGTTTGTCGTTTATCTCGTACATACGTTTCATAATAGAGTATCAGCTCCTTTCTAAATAAAACGAAAAGAATCGCGTAATTCATGCGGGTTCGAAGCGCGCGATTCAAAACGAGTCACAATGACAATTTTTCGCTCATCGAGCATGCGACGCGATGTGGTCATCGTGGGATAACAGGGCCGGTACATTTTTTTTACGATAACGTTTCTTTCCTATGGAATGAAACGTGATAAGCAGGCGCCTGTTGGCGAGACATTATTCTACTTCACTGTCCGATTTAATGTCAGCCGCGCATGTATATGTATAGCGACCAGCGCTCATTTAATCGCTCAACGGACAATGGTTGCTTTTTCTACCCTTTGCCACGGTTCCGTTTTCTCGTAGGATTTATTTAATATACAAGCGTCTAAATAATTTTCTAAGAAAGCGACCTTTTCTTCAAGATTTAAACGATTCTTTTGTTTACAAATATTAACGCGTTTACATTAAAATCGAAAAGAAGCAAGAGACGGTCTTTAATATTATGAATCTACCGCTGATTCTTACTTCGTCCAAAGAAGAGTAGTCGTACAAAGCGCGCATTTGGTCGATTAATTTGACATTATCGCGGGTAAGTATAAATAGCGGTAAACGGGGGACTACTATCTCGCGACTGGCCGAACAAAAGTCAACGATTTCTCCGAAATCGCGCAGATTCTCGGATCGCTACGCCTATATTCGAAACAGATTTTCTTCACGGAACCCCAACACGCCCAACGTTCTTCGAAGGCTTTCGAAGAGCAATTTCCTATGTTTCCCGGGTTGCAATAAGTCAAACTCCGAAACAGGAGGCTGAGCGTGAGAAAATTTCTCCGAATAATGAAACACACTCGTCGGGGAAACGTAACATACGCGTGCGTGAGAGTACGCGCCCGCGCGCTCACCCTCGTACAGTTTGAGCGCTTGTAATTAAGTGCATAACGAGACTTGTTTACACCGAGTCGGGTCCTCGTAATCTTCAGAGCCGCTTAGTCTGCTGTTTTAATCGGACTCTTCTCGGAATGAAGTTTATGGCACGCCCAACGGTGTACAATAGCGCGACGATGCATCTTCGTGCAACTCAACCACCGATGGAAGCTTTGAAGTCTGCTTATGATTAAACAGCGCGAACAATTTGAAAGTAATCGAAATTATACAAGATGTCAGTTTGCTGTATTAGTTTCCAAATAGATTTCAATAAATGGTACCATGTTTTTAAATGACTAACTTATGGAAAACGTGCATTGGAAAATGTTTGACATTTCAAGCTTAGATTATTCCGAACATTATAGAGCTTCGGCATTCGATTTAAACAAACCGGGTAAAAAAGTTTGGCAGATAAAGGACGAAGTATCGAACGCGAAGAATCGAACGAGTAACCGCGGTTGAACGCGTCGGGGTGAAAATGTCAGACATTTACCACGAGGTTCGCCTAGGATTTCTCTCACCTTTCGAAGCGGAACGCGTGTCTTTCGCCGAACAACGATCGCGTAATAAATATCTTTTCGTGACAAGATATCCTACGTGCGAGAACACGAGAATCCTTATCGATTCGTATCGAACCACGTTCCTTCGTGGCGATTTACAACGATGCTTTTAATGCCGATGACAATTCGTCTTCGCTTTCCCCGAGTATCGAAATAAAAAAGACTCGTTAAACGTACGGTTGTTCGTCGAGATCAATTAAAAATTAAGACTCGATTCAAAGTTCAGGATGTTAAACCTAATCATACCGGCGCGCGAAACCTTACGTAAGATCGTGAAATTTGATCAAAGTAAACGAGCAAAAAATGAATCGTTCGGGCGATTAGACGATCGCGAATTTCTCGATCGGGAAACGCCACGTTATCAAGCTTATCCAAGAAGAGATCTCTCACCTTTGTTGTCACAGACGTCGCAAAGTACCATCTTCGAAGGGAACAAGCTCGCGTGTGCATCCGACCTCGTGATCGCGTCTGCACTGAACAAGTTGACACGCCCGGAGGACGTTGGTCGGCACGTCGAAGACAATCCGAAACGGGACGAAGAGGAAGACGACGAGGTACGTGGTGCGCGTATCGACCAAGTTCGATAATGTGTAACCGGCCTCGTTGGAGGAACGCGCGTGGTATCCAGTAACAGAAAACACAACAGGGTGGGGAAGCGGAACGAGTAAACGAGAGGCAAAACGAAATAAAAGAATGTTTAGACGAGCATTGGATCGGTGGTTGTGCGACTCGAAACCGCAGAATGCTTCAAGGACAAGGAAGAAGATGATGGAAGGAAAAAGGAGCAAAGGGGTGGCGGAGAGAGTAGGTATCGATGCACGAACTACACGGGTTGACCGGTTCGATCGATGATGAAAACTGTTGGCAGTTTGACAGCTAGGTTTGCACTGAACAGCAAAGCGGCCCATACGCTGTACTCACGGGGGCACGATGGGTCTGTGGACTGTTGGAGGGGCGAGGGGAAGAAGCCTGCGTTTCATTGTATGCACACCATGGGCCACCATGGAGGGGCAGGAAGGACGCCAGATCAATATTAGGGCGTAGACTCAAGGGCAAGGGCCGTCACTGTCTCCGTACAACCATGCGTGCGTTTGTCCCTTGTGGTTAAGAAGCCTGGGCATTTCCAGTGCACCGCCACGATGCATCATCGATGCACGTCGATCGATCGATCGTCCGTAGAATCCTTATCGAGTTCGCGGCCTATTGTTCTCTGAAGTTATCCAAGTCTTTCCGGTGGACGATCGCGACAGCGATGATTTGCAATCTATCCACGTCAAACGGTGGTCAGCGTGTATGTAGGTTTTGCAGCCCGTTCGGTTTTCTTTACACTTTATGAACACGTCCATAAATTCGTTGAAGATTTCGACATCTTCGAGCGAGCACGAAAGAATTCTTAAAAAGAAAGAATCTAAAAATTAAATAATTTCCCGAGAGTATAATTTCCATAGGATAGATGTTTCATAAACATTTATCGCTTCTCGCATTCCTTGCGATTATGACGCAAGATGAAATGTACGCAAGACTCGTCGAACGATTAACACAATTTTTTGCGTAATCATTTTTATAAATGTTTGCTACGCAAGATGAGGTAAACGCCAATGCGCAACAAGGTTTACCTGCAAAAAATTTAGCTCGAGGTGGCAATCGAATTGATCGCGTGTCAATGGACTTTTAATAAACACATTCGACCCTCCGATATATACATATACGCGTACCACATTGGTTATTTATGAAATTTGCTTCCTGCGAATGCGTACCAGAAACTTGTCTTTTTTTTATCTTACAATGTGCAATCGCACTCGAATCGAATGATTCGTTACATCGAATTGTTAGAAAAACCGTATATTTTACTGGTATATTTTTAACGCAACGACGCTGCAAATATATCTTACAAAGCGCAAAAGGAAACAGGAGAAGCTTAGACTTTCGATTGTTATTTTTTCCCAAAAGGCGAGTCTCACGCTCGACCTGCTCCGCTTCCCTTTTACGTTGAAATTTTACGAGTGCGCTTGAAATTGTAACGCGATAAGGTATTTTCAAGAAGGAGTGCCAGCAGAGAGCGAGCCTCTTTTCGTGCACCTATCCGATACACGAATGCGTAAGCACAGATAGAGTAAATCCACGTGTAAAGAAGATAACCCGTAGATAAGAATTGCCGTTCACCGAAAAAAGCGAACATGAGTTGGTCGGTTGCCGCCCAAGACTTTAATCGCGGAATCAAAGTGAGTAAATGGATTGTACGATCGATGCCGAAGAGAAATTAGATACTCGCTGAATTCGTAGCGTGAGAATCGAGAAAATCGCCTCTAATAATAGGTAAAACGATTGTGCAGCATACTAGAAACGTTGCACGCCACATTCGAAGTCGATGATGGATAAATTCGAAATCTCATTTCTGAATGCTTTGCTTATTTCACGATGAATTACGCGTTCGAGCGGCAAAACGTTTCATCCGATAAAGTGGAGCAACGCTAGAAAGCTCGAACGGTCGTTGTTCACGATTCTTAGTGCGTTACAGAAGCGAAGAGGCTAACGTGCCTGCTCTCCTCCTAGCTAAATCCATATGTTGGGACATATGTTGTTAGGGATACGCTATCCTGACCTGCACTAGCAACACGAGCGAGAAAGGGAGCCTTCGAATGTCTAAAAATAGGGGTGCCCCGGGCTAAGGGATTAATGGCCACGCTGGTTGTAATTTCAAACACCTCGGCAAACGTTGCTAATCCAATCTGCCGGCTTATAAAACGCGCGCCCTTTGAGCAGTCTAAGAATCTACAACCAGCAGGGGTCATCGAAATGACCAGCAAATATTCCAATAAATCTCACTTAACCCTGGCACCGCGTTCGTGCGTGTTGATCGGTGTTATACGTGAACGTGAATGCTCGTTTAGGGACAATAAGAAACAGTTTCAAACGAAGTGAATGAAATAATAATGCTTGGGGAGGTCGTTCGGTGATTTGGGCGGTGATTAGCTTCGATTTTTGAAAGCCAATTATTGTAAATCTTCGACACATGTCAGTACTCTGGGAGATCGAAATTTTTTGTTTACCCATTATCCGTGATAAATTTTTTTCTTTTTAATCCTAATACCTATAGATATCTCTAGTTTAGAGTATGAACAAATATTGACTCGCTCACCCTTTCGCTGATCCTCGCTGTCCGAGTGAAGCTCGACATCGTGCAGCCTCATGGATTGCACGAATCCTCTCCAGTGACTCCGTGATCTTCGTCGCTCGTGCAAATCGGACTTCAGGTCTGCTAGTTGCTGATCAGATTCCTGCAACAATCCGTTCAAGATATCCGGTCTGTCGAGCTCCTTCGTTTTGATCTTCGATTCTCTTGTTGTACCAGCAGACTTCGAACAGTCGTCATGATTGGATGACGCTTCAATTTCTTTCTCCAAGGTATCGGTGTTCTCAGAGTTTTCTTTAACGTTATCGTTCTTTCCAGCGTTGTCACCGACAATACCATTCGTGTCGCCGCTACGTCTGTTCTTCGATTGTTTTCTTTTTCGAATCGGAGGTTGTGGGTGCACTTCTTCCGATGCTGCCAAATTTTTTCCTTTCTCCGGTTGCTTAGAATCCACGCTGTGCCTTTGCGACGCTTTACTCGACACCCTGCCGTTTACATCCTTACCAGATCTCGAGTTTGAGACATTTCTCGGATTATTGTAACGATCTTTGAGCGACTCCCGGTTGCTCCGAGACGCCTCCAGAAGCTTCTGAGCGAGTAATCTGGTTTTATTAATTTCCGTCCCGTTTTTCTTCTCGTGTTTCTCGAACTCGTTTCTTTTCTCGAGCTTCTTCTCGTTCGAACATTTCACCGTAGTCTTTGGAGAGTTATCAGGCGTTTGAAACATCTGTTGTATCTTAAGAATNGAGAAAGGGAGCCTTCGAATGTCTAAAAATAGGGGTGCCCCGGGCTAAGGGATTAATGGCCACGCTGGTTGTAATTTCAAACACCTCGGCAAACGTTGCTAATCCAATCTGCCGGCTTATAAAACGCGCGCCCTTTGAGCAGTCTAAGAATCTACAACCAGCAGGGGTCATCGAAATGACCAGCAAATATTCCAATAAATCTCACTTAACCCTGGCACCGCGTTCGTGCGTGTTGATCGGTGTTATACGTGAACGTGAATGCTCGTTTAGGGACAATAAGAAACAGTTTCAAACGAAGTGAATGAAATAATAATGCTTGGGGAGGTCGTTCGGTGATTTGGGCGGTGATTAGCTTCGATTTTTGAAAGCCAATTATTGTAAATCTTCGACACATGTCAGTACTCTGGCAGATCGAAATTTTTTGTTTACCCATTATCCGTGATAAATTTTTTTCTTTTTAATCCTAATACCTATAGATATCTCTAGTTTAGAGTATGAACAAATATTGACTCGCTCACCCTTTCGCTGATCCTCGCTGTCCGAGTGAAGCTCGACATCGTGCAGCCTCATGGATTGCACGAATCCTCTCCAGTGACTCCGTGATCTTCGTCGCTCGTGCAAATCGGACTTCAGGTCTGCTAGTTGCTGATCAGATTCCTGCAACAATCCGTTCAAGATATCCGGTCTGTCGAGCTCCTTCGTTTTGATCTTCGATTCTCTTGTTGTACCAGCAGACTTCGAACAGTCGTCATGATTGGATGACGCTTCAATTTCTTTCTCCAAGGTATCGGTGTTCTCAGAGTTTTCTTTAACGTTATCGTTCTTTCCAGCGTTGTCACCGACAATACCATTCGTGTCGCCGCTACGTCTGTTCTTCGATTGTTTTCTTTTTCGAATCGGAGGTTGTGGGTGCACTTCTTCCGATGCTGCCAAATTTTTTCCTTTCTCCGGTTGCTTAGAATCCACGCTGTGCCTTTGCGACGCTTTACTCGACGCCCTGCCGTTTACATCCTTACCAGATCTCGAGTTTGAGACATTTCTCGGATTATTGTAACGATCTTTGAGCGACTCCCGGTTGCTCCGAGACGCCTCCAGAAGCTTCTGAGCGAGTAATCTGGTTTTATTAATTTCCGTCCCGTTTTTCTTCTCGTGTTTCTCGAACTCGTTTCTTTTCTCGAGCTTCTTCTCGTTCGAACATTTCACCGTAGTCTTTGGAGAGTTATCAGGCGTTTGAAACATCTGTTGTATCTTAAGAATATCCGAGCGAATCTTCGCCGAACTCGAGAGCTCTGTCTTCTTGTTGGACGTCGATGATTTTGTTTCGTTCTTCGTCAAAGCTCTGGAACACCTTTGAGCTGGCGGGGTGTTCCTCAGTCTCTCCAAATCCTTCAAATCGGCCAACATAGAACTCGGTGCCCTGGCTGATCTGCTGGAACCGTCGATAGCAATAGTTCTCGGTCTATCTTTTTCGATTCGACCGATCTTCTCTATCGGTATCAAAGCTGGATCGACGAACACCGTGTCTCGTATCTGACTGATATTTCGTAGCCTCGGTGCGCCGACCTTCAGGCCGGTTGTTCTCATAATAACCTTCTCCATGGACTCACGGCCCAAACGTCTTTCATCGATCAATTTGGCTCGATGAACGTCGATTGCTGGCATAAACGGACCGTGATATACCGGGCTATTAATGGAGGAAGCAGCTCGTGAATTGGACACAGGATTACTTGGTCTGCTGGTTCTGAGCGGTGACATCCTGACCAGCTTGGGTGCATCCCTGGGATCGTCAGTCTGTAAACTGCCTCTGTACACCATCGTTTCCACTGGCTCCGTTTTTTGCTGTCAACCACTACGATCCACTTTTTGCAATCATTGGAAAGTTATCATCCTGTACGTGTCTCCATCCTGAAAAACAGAGATTCGGTATAATTAATGAACGCTCGTTCCAGTAATATCCAAGGAAACGTGTATTTTATTACTTGAAACCGTATTTAAAGCAACAGGCACGGATAGGTAGATCACCGTCTTCCGTTTCAACAGAGGGGAAACCATCTAGCTACGTGAGTCTCCCGATTTATTTCCGTTCCTTAGATTCACGCGAATGAACATGGTAACCGGTGGAAAAATTGTCTAAATCGATCCTAGCGGTAGTTTATCGTGAAGGAATTCCGTAATTTCTTCGATCGTCAAAGTCTCCATTAACCGAATCGATCAACCGACCGGCTAATTTGAATGGAAATCAATGATCTCGTATTATTCCTGTCGGCGTGGGTCCTGTAATATTTTCTACACAATCAGACTCGCGTAACTGTTAATCGACGTAAATTACAATCAAGAGAGTCGGTTATTCGCCACGAAGGCTTCGTCTGAGAAGTTGGTGGGTGTCACCATGTAGGCAGTGACCCGGCCATCTTGCGACACGCGCAACATCGACACGTAGGTGTCTCGCGCTAATACGACAGTCCGTGGCCATTTCAACTCGTATCTACCTGTATTTTAATCGCTCTTAATTTGCTGCATTCTAATTACGCGAGATGGGTTGTCGGGGGTGACAGTTGACGATCGTGCGGCCGTAAATGGAAGCCGAGATCGATCACATGGAACGGTTGTTACGTTCCTTCGTTCCATTAGCATCGATCGTTTGCTGCTTTGTCCAGAACGAGTCGATCGGCTAGCAATTGTTATGCCGCGAATATCTCCGTTCGCTCGCGATCCGTTATGTAACGCATTGCGTTTTGTCTTACTCGTAGTCCAACGCGAACGAGCAGCAATCATTCTTCGATTCTTAATGATACTTTCTACAAGCTACATCGTTTCGATACAGCAAGCTCGCAAAACCTCGAGATCGCACGCATTACATTTGTGTGTTTTTGCGGTTATCGCGGGCAAACGTAGCTGACGTTGCTATCCAGCTTCGTCGGTTCAAGTTATCGTCGACCCGACTGTAAATAATACCGTTTTTTCAGTTATTCCTTATGCGTTAGAAATAGCGTGCACACTGCGTGCAAGTTTTCGCGGTTTGCAGTCGAAAGAAGAAGCTGAGTCTCTACTTCGCGATACACGCGATACCGTTCGGCTATTCCAAGACTCGATAAATATCGTATACTTCACCGCTCATCGGCTTCTGTAGTTTTTATTCGATTAGGGAGAAATCGTCCTTTTCGGAGGGTCGTCGTTTCGTTTCCACGCGAAAAGCTTCTTCCTGTTAGAACGAACAGTTTCACGAAACACGTCACGCAACAACAACCTTCTCTATTTCGATTCGTGTCCGAACGCGCTACTTGTTGAATGTGTAATTTCGTTCATGGTAACTTATTACGAACGTTTTTGCCGGTCTATTCATCAATTAGTTACGGTAGATGCAGCACGTTTGAACAAAAAAAAAAAAAATTCCTCTTACTATTTTTCTTTAATCACGAGCTTTCCGACTCAAGCTGCGTGTCCACAAAGTGTTTACCGATAATTCGTCTGATCGGCACAACAAACTTTATCTCCTGTTTCCGTTGCAGGGTGTGCGATAATCGCGTATAAAATAGACTCATTCGAGTATTACGCGAGAAAAAAAGAAAACCATAATTTACGAACCATTTCCGCCGTGGATAGCATTTTACGAGACGAGGATGCTCGTAACTCATGCAATTCGGTAAACAACCGGCCACCCTGTAATAGCCTGCAACTCGATTGTCTTTGATATCTCGACTCCGTTGCACAGAATCTCTCTATCGTTCCGCTTTGTCGTAGAATTCTAATAACGAAAACTATTTTATACCCTTATAACCAGCCTCTCGTTAGCTCTGCAACAAAAAAGTTCATGCATTTTTCATTAAAAGAATGCCGTGCTTTATTTCTTTCAGGCGCACGCATGTTTCCTTTTTTGTTTCTCTACTTTCCCCTTGTCAAGTTTTATCGGTCTTTCCCTGAGATTTTTAGCTTCATACAGCCAACATCTTCGATAGATTCTAACCGGATACGATATTAAATTATTTCCACCTTCGTCGTACCGTCCGTTGGGATTGCGCAACGCTTTCCTTCAGTTTCCAATGTTTTTCATTGTCAATTAGAAATTAATTGGCCGTGTATCGAACAACCGGCTTTGCAGCCAGGATAGAACGTAATTGCATGCTTGTCTTCAATAACCCTTCGTGTTTTTCCCGGTTTATCGTGGAACAGAGATCGCTCGGTATACATATTTATGTTGAGAACTTAGCGGATCCGCTTCCTTCGACTAGTGACAGCCATCCTCGGTAAACTAGACCGATCCCATGTAAGAGGATGGGAACCGACGAGCATGCCAGGAAATATTCTATTTTTACGCGTTGCCGTTGATAAAGTTTCAAAGCTTCCTGTAGCGTATAAATATTGGCCACCCCTGTATAATCGTAAGAGGCGCAGTTACAACGTAAATTACAAGTCGTTAATTGTTTCGCGTGCGATGGTACTATCGGATTAGAAAAATACGTTTTATTAGTCGTTCGGAAAGAAAAGAGAAATAGTTCCAACATTGAGTCTTTCTACGGTTAAAAATTCCAAAGCTGAACCAATTGTATCGATTTCCAAAATCAAACTCACCCAAGTATTTCGATCCTACGGAAAAACAGCTGCACCGTGTGCACACCCTCGATCAGTTTTTTTCCTTTTTTTTTTTTTCTTCTATACCAACAGCAGACTCCAGTTTCCACGAGGCAGAACGTGGGGCAGAGCGTAACGCTTATCAGGAATAATTTTCACACTATCGCGTCGTAACAACTGGCACGGAACCCTCTGTGTTACGAAAGCAATGTCCACACGCGGTTCTGTTTTTCAAGTCGAAAACAAACACCTCGAACTAGAAGAGTACACGTGACCGTGGTCAATACCGGGATGCTCCTGTACGTCTACACACGATTTCCTCTTCTCTGCAACCGAACTCGACTTCAGAGTTACTGGAGACGCGTGGAGCAGCGACGAAACGCTTCCAGTGACAGTACCAAGTTCCTTCGTGCCGTAAGGAGCACTGAATGGGTTTGCCAGCAACGAAACATAATCGCGTTTACGGCACAGCTGTAGGTACACCACTCTTTTCCTTTCCTTTCCATGCGAGCCAGTGGAGTATCGAAGGATCCCCACTACGTACACGCGTGGAGCACGAGCGTACACCCACGCGACACCCGGTATACGTAGGCAGATACTGCTGGCATTGAAGAGAAAAGGAGAGGCCTCTTTGCTCGCCAACTGTCAAATTTTCTTGCTCGTCCTTTGGAATATGCGAGATCTTGTCTCAAGCGAGCTCGAGCTTTCGCTAAAATGTTCGATACGCTTCAACGTTGACGCACCCTTGGTTGCTCCAACCATCGTAATAGCATACAACGATTACGCGTAGGTATACTAATGTAATTAAGCGGAAATGGTAAGAACCTACATTTCTAAGATACAACGGTGATCTCGATTCGAAGACGCTCGAGATGTTGATGAATCCCACGCGGTCATCGGTCTACGAATCCGTCTATGTTAATTGTTCATAATTTCCATCCACTTGATCGCAACTATACCGACGTTTTCCGTTTAATATTATCGGCGAATAACATTTCTAAGCGGCAATGAGTCAATGCACACGCCAATAGACACCCACGAGTTTTGAACGTAGTAACGCGCTCCTCGGTAGTCGGAATTTGGGGTGTGCGAGACAAACTGATCAACTCGAATATTTCTTTATTGCCAGTATCTCGATAATGTTGTTCTCGAAGTAAGCGTTACTACCGGCAGTCGTCGCGGTTCGTACAAGTTCTCTGAAAGATCGACGATTTATACCAACGATTAAGCTACGCGATAACTGCGTCAAGAATACGTCTAATGCATCAACTTACGAAATGATAAAGCTTAATTCTGTTCTCCGTGTGACATTATGGTTCCATTCTAGTTACAATAGATCAAGCCAGTACTTGCGTCATTAACACACTGTATGCAGCTTCATTTCTCCGCGGAACTTTCTGCGAAACAAACCCGTCACCGTGCATCATTGTTCCCTCTTTGACAATAGTCATTATCGGTGAGCATTATTGTTTCCTGGTTCGCAATCCTTCTTCGCTATCATTGTTAACGCCGGGTAGAAGTCGCATAGCCAGTCTGGATGGCGTGCAACGCGATAATAATGGCATTCTGGACAAGCCCAGAGATGACACAACCTGCCAACAATGACTGCCACGTGCACCGTAACTAAACAGCAAATAGATTCTTTTAAAATGTGATACCGTTGATGGACGATTGCGATCGATCGATCGTTCACGGTGTAGTGCATTTAAATCATTGAATTCGAGGTCGTCTGGTCTGGAAGAGCAACAAGGCAGATAGCCACGCACGTTGCAATAATGTTTTCTGTAACGTTGCACACACGGAACGTCTAAAATTCACCTCGAGTCCGCTGTCGCTTTCAATTAATACGCTCGTCGTCCCGAGCGTTAGTCATCTCGAAGGCGGTCGATTTATGTCGAAGCGTATTTTTCGCGCTGATATCAAGGTTATCCGGTTCTTTTCGTCGACGAAGAGAAAATAAAAAAAAAAAAGTACCAGGCGAGATCACTTCGACCGAAGATGAGATCAGAAAAGATCGTTCGAGATCATAGTCTCGCGATTAATCGAGTCTCTTCGCCAGATACGGAAACGAGCACAGGAACGCATTCCATTCTCAAATCTGCGGTTCCCTGATAAGCTAGAACCGAGCCATCGTCGTCGAAACGGTAAATACGAAACGTACCTCGCTAGCGTTCAGCCTGTTGATATTCGAGATTCGATCAACTCAAAGGATCCCTGTCATACCCGACTTTGACGACAGAGGATCGCAACGAACGCGTGTAACTTTTTTTCAATGAGCCAAAGGTCACTTCCGGCCGTACGGAAAGCGGAAACGCAACGCGTGCTCGTCTGTATCCGGTCACCACGTTACTGCTTATGTTAACTTGGTAGCTGCGAGCCTATCTTACCTGTAAGCTCCCGATGCACCTTTGTTTATCCGTGAAATGAAGCTTAGTTTTTACCAGCGCTATTTTCACTTTGATCCTCATCTGCGACGAGGTAGAAAGATAGATCCATTGCTTCTCTGTATGTTGCGAAACACAGTTCTAAACTATGTTTCAAAGGATGTTTTTCTTCCATAAATTTGTAGTATAAGGATGTTGTTTTCTCACGGTCAAATGCCATATAATTCCTCTGTCTTAACATAGACATCCCCATTTGACAGGATTGAAGGATGAGGTAAAAGCCACAGGAGCTCCGTGTTTTCGCCAACCAGTAGATGTTGCCCGATTCACGTGGGAAGATAGTCACGTGAGTGAATTTCTCCAAAGGTCGTAGGTTAAGTATTTCGTACGAATCAACGTATCTTCGCCGCTAACGCGATCAGCAGATAATTACAGACAGTATGCAAGCCGTTGTAACCGCCTTGAGCAATGTGCTTATTCCAATCCTCCAACGATATTAGATTACTTAAATGAAACTATACGTTTGTTCTTTGTAGTTACTTGTTGCGTCGATTAGTTAGGATTTACGGTAATGCAAGGAATATTGGAAAAGATTGCAAGGTTACCATTTTTTCAGAATTTCTAATGAACTTCGTTTACAAACGTTACAAAACTGGATACCTTTTATTGCATAAATTAATACGAACTGAATTACAGCAGCGATTAACGTAACGAGGGAGAATCGTGATCGAAAGGTTCATTGAATCTTGCTAAAATACTCACGGGAGAAACGATATGCGGAAATTTGCAACTAATTACTTGCGGTCTGGCGATGTTACTGTGGCATAAAGTGAAAGTGATTTCACGCACAGAATGGGAATACATAACATGTTAACAAGATTGGTCTATTAATAGGCAACAAACGTACACACATTATTGTCATCGTTTCTTCCTCGAATGTAATTTTTAAAATTACCTTAGACGAGTCAATTTTATTTACATCGCGTGTAAGAACTTTTATCGTGAAAAATATCTGATCGTTGATTTTTAACTAACAATAAGCTGAAATATATCTTCCATGAGATTTCTAACCTATCTATTGTTCACTTTTGATTTACTCCAAGTACCCGGTACCCGATCAAAGAATTTGCGTCAGAAAATAAATTAGAAAAGTTTCTTCGTACTTATTATCTCAGAGACTATAGTGTAGTTTCTCGAGCGTCAATACGAAACAGCCTAAAAGTAAACCTCCACCGAGAACAGCTAAAATCGGCGCAATCCCACTCAAAGAAACAATAGCATACTCTTCGTCGCTAGACTTCGTGGTTACGACAAATGTGTTTCTTAGTCTGTTCAGTACTCCATTGTCTTTGAATTGCTGCAAACTGAAAATAATCATGAGGATTAAAACAAAATGTATTTTAATTATACATTTTATCACATTTTAATACATTTTATATTTACTGATAATTCACTATTCCGGTGTATTGACTGCCTTTATTCAAAACTAGAGCCAAACTATCGATTCCGCCCACCTCGATATCAACGAATTCACACGGCAAGGTTTTTATAGTATTCTTTATTGCTTCGGTTACGTAGAAACCTACGTTTTCGTTACAAACCTGTTCTCGTTAATCGAAATTCGATTCAAGTTTAAATTTAAACTAAACGTTCGTGATAGTGTTCAAAATCCAAGGTATCTTTCTCGACGAACCTGCGTAAAGGCTTCCTGAGCTGTGAAAGGTAAGTCTTGCTTATCCTTCATCAATGTCTTTATCTTCGAAAATATGGTATCGTTGGCAGACTGAAATTATATCTACTATACCATTTGTTCGATATAGTTTGTTTTATACAGATGTGTACCGTCTTACAATTATCATGTCGTAGTCAGCACTATTTCTAAATACGATTAATTTATACGAGCCATGGGTGGCGAACTCTTCGATAGTGGAGAAAGGTAAGCTAACTGTAGAAGTTGTCAAAAAACTGATCAACGAAGCGGAGTAAGCAGATAAAATTATCAACGCAGACACAAAAATTGACAGAAAAGCTAATCTCATCGAGAACTCGTTTGGAAAGTCTGAAACAAAGAAATTGTACACGAAAATAATTTATTTCGTATTTTTATGTTGCGATTACCTGATAAGCCTTGTTGACAGTAAATTCCCCAAACGTATATGTAGTTATCTGCCAGAATCGTCATAATAATTCGACCCCTCGTCTTCATGACAGTCAAAAGAATCGGAGTGAACATGATCATACATATTATTACCAGCCAAATATTTATGTGGAATATCTAAAAACGGAAAATTATTATCGTAACATCGACGATACGTGAAAATTGTTGCGTGCTACTGCGAACTTTTCACCTTGAAAAAAAAAAAAAGAAAAAAACATGCTATAACGAGCATTGATTTTCGCGTGGTAATTGCAAACTAAAAGCAAAAAAGTAAAATATTCTGTTGAAAAAGAAAACCTTAAAGTAGGCAGACCAGTGTACGTTTGAACCATCAGGTTTTTTAAAATATATCTTATTGCGTGACAAAATCAACGGAATAGTAAAATCGACTGCGTCGAGCCTACGATTGGTCATGCTGAACTCTGCGACGCCAAAGTCTGCCCTGTTCGATGCTACTTCACCTATCACACCTGTCCAAATCTGTTTCTCTTCATCCCAATTACCGTACGTCGACATAAAGCTTACCACTTCGACCGTAAAATTCATCGTTTTACTTAGCTCTTGTATCACTCTCCCGAAGAACCGCGAAAGAATTTCGTTGTTTACCTCGACGAACTGAGACTCCTTCGATTCAAAATAATTCGAACTTTAACGCAATATCGTTGGACGATAGAAGTGAAAATACGTTCACATTTATAATCGATTTACCTGTACGACAGATGCACGTATCGTTTGTCCAAATATATTGTTCCTTCTTGCATACAAGTTACGTCTTGTTCTTAAACTCAACCCTTGTTCAGATTTCCAGGTGGCCAAATTAAAAAATTTTATCTGATTATCGCGCAACGCGTACCATTCTCTTAAAATCGGTAAATTGTAACAGAGAACCAACATTTCCGTATTGAATACCAGATTGAACGGATTCCCAACAGGATTTTGACAAACGTTCTTCATTGGATTCTCTTGGTACGGCATAAACAACAAGAGCCAGACGGGAAAAGAAATATCGATCTGTCTGGTGACCATCGAAAATTCATCCATAGTCTCCTTTGTAGCGAGAATAACGACGTATAATGGACGCGTGATGTGACCTTGGTACTTCTTAGTCTTACGTGACGCTTCGGAAAAACTCATAACAGTGGTCAAGATGTCTTGTTCGGAGAAAGTCCGAAACCATAAATAACCCATCGATGTTTGATTGAAATCTGAAACGATAATTGTTCGCCCTTGCCTCTTTTTATGAAATGTAAAACTGACAAAAAAGGTACCGCGTCGCGTGAGAAACATGACGATTCGATTTTTACTACGCATTTAAACTAATTAACTCTATTACCTTCGTTCTTACAATTTTCGAGAAAAGTGAACAAAACTTACCGATGCATCTGTCCGAATGGAGGATTATGATACAGCTCGTTCTGTAATAATTGTGAACATCCTTAATGAGAAGAATATGGTTGTAAGCGTTGTTCAAATCAATTGAGAATGCTGAAACGGACAGGAGCAACGGTAGTACGATAATCGTGTAATAAATCATCCATGCCATCTCACGCTAACAATAAAGAGAAACGTTTACTCATCGGATTACCATGGTTCAATAAAATAATATTAATCGTGCTAAAATGTACGGTTACCTCGTTAATGTTGTCCAGCGATTTTTCCAATAACGTTCTAATGACTTTTTATTATTACGAACGTGTTCGCGTTCGCGAATTTCTGAAACAATAAATTCGATGATGTTCTTGTCTCTTTCACGGTGTTGGATGGTTTTCAGTGGTAACTAACTGAACTGAAACGCAGGCAAACCATCACCGCAGGTGTTACAATTTATCGGAATCTATGGATCTAGGGTCGAAGATAGTATCTCATTAGGAGCATAATGTCCCAGAGCGTGCATTAACCATGCAATCGTTCCGGTTATGTACAAATTGTTACAAAGATTAACATTGATAGGGACACCTGTTTGTACATGTACATGTACAGGTATTTGTAATGGAAAATCTACATGCCATAATTTAATGGACATTTTTTACGAGTATTTTTCATGCATACGAGATACAGCTTAAGGTTGCAAGGAGAGAAAAAGAAATGTGAAATCCCTTAGTATCATAGTTGTTCGTCGCTTTAAACTAAACTACTTGTGCTTTTTACTATTTATTAATTAAACGTTAAAGTAAAGAAAAATTGAAATACAAATCGAGTCATATATTTAATAATACATTGATCGTTGAAGAGCATGTGTGTATTAAAAAATTCACTCTTAATCGAATGCACGATTAAAATCTTCAATCATTATAGCTATTGCAATATATTTCTACAATTAATATTACAAGTGCCAATGCAACACCGCAGATGAAGATTACAAGCACGGATACGATGCTAAAAAATCCAACTGGTTCGAATTTGGATTCCTCTTTGAAATTTATTTCGCTCATCAATTGGTCCAGTAAATCGGTGTTTACAAACTTTTGCAGACTACAACATAACGATGAATACTTTAGGTATTAAAGTAAAAAAAAAAAAACAAATAATAAGAAAAATACACATTTTCCTTATTTACAGTGTATCGAAAATGACAAAATTTTAATAAATACTAACTAGTAATTAAAAATCGAAGTGTATTGACTGTTCTTCGAAAAAATCAGAGACGAGGTATCCACGCGGCCGAAATTGATACAGTAGACTTTACACGGAACGCTGAAACCTAATGCTTCTTCCTGTACGTGTAACATGTAGCTACTAAAAAATGCTAACTTAAAATTGCGACAGACCTACGAACATATAGTAGTTATAAAAATTCTAATTAAACTCTTGTCAAAGTATATACACGATACCAAGCTTACACTTTCGAATCCTTCTTTGATATCGAGCGGTAGAGTAGAAACTGGCCTTAATAACTTCAGAATGTCCTTCGACACTGAATCATTCGAATACTGAAAATTAAATTAAATTATCTTCTTCTACGATTCAACACCATTTTAAATCGTTATCATCTGCATGCTTTCTGTTCCGTTCATTGTTTATTCAGGAATCGGTACTTTTCGCTCGTTGCGCCGTTTCAATCCTTCGCGTTACGTCGCATAACATTTGTGTCGTAATCCTTCAACGCGCAAGTAAAAGTGAAAGCATATCGCGCCCGAATTCTACGATATTGGACAAACTTACGGCAAACATGTCGTAATCGGAGGAACTTTTTATGACAATTACATCGTACGTCCCGTCTTTAATAAACTCGTCGACCGTGCGGAATGGAACATGGTAACTGCGAGCTGTCACAAAGCATATTAAGGAGGCAGAATAAGCGGCGGATATCACCATAGCGGTAACTAGCATGGTAAAGTACGCTAATCTTAGCGACGAATTTCGGGGAATTTCTGAAAAAAAAAAAAAAAAAAAAA
>SMSQ01013776.1:318275-361197 GCA_019453375.1 Ctenoplectra terminalis | reverse complement strand
AAAAAAAAAAAAAAAAAAAAACAATTTACATTAGGTATTTAATTTTCCTGATAAAAAAAAAAGAGGAAATTGTGACACGAATTACGATTAAACTTACTAAATTTATTACCTCACCTGCAGTTCCCTGTTGGCAGAAAATACCCCAAACGTTAATAAATTCATTAAACATAATCTGCATTGTACCGCAGGATTCTATTCGAGATTTTATGTAAGACAAAACAAATGAAGCAATTATTATTATCATAAGTAGAGACATCCAGAGACCGAAACTGAAAGTCTGAAAACGTATATTTCTTAAGTCGTATAACTATCGATGACTGAGCTACCCGAACGAGCGAATGATTCCACGACATACCTCATAATAAGCGAACCATTTAACTACAAACGTTTGCGGTTGCTTTAAATACAGACAATTTCTGTTGGCTAAAATAGGAACCGAATAATCGATATAATCAAGTCTAATATTGGTCATCGAGAAACCAGATAGACCGATGTCTATTTCTCTTGAAGCCACTAAACTGAATGCTCCGTCCCAACGTTTCGACGTCATATTGAAGCTGCCATACTCGTGTACTTCGGCCACAATATCGAGAGTGAAATTTAGAGCATTCTGTAGGTCTTTTATCACTGGAGACAAATATCCTGTCAATTTATTATCCTTGTACGTGAATAATATCGAGTTCTGCAGACGAAAGTAAATAGCAGATTTTTAACATTTGACGATTCTATCTTAATCACTGTACGTGAAATGTTTGAATTCTTTACCTTGACGGTGACAGCTCGTAGAACTTTTCCTCTCAAGTCTTTTCTCCTCTCGTACAAACTCAAATTAGTCAATAACTCGATTACTGTTGTCGGCGATTCTGATGATTCTCTATCAGAATGCCATTTCATCAAGTCAAAAATCTCCGTGTTGACTCCATCCACCGAATACCACTCGCGCAAAATAGGATCGTCGTAACATATTACCAACATTTCAGTATCGAACAACAAATTAAACAGATTTGTTGGTGGGGCACGGCAATACTTGTATTCACTGTTCATCGGCGTGGACATAAATATCACGAGCCATGCGAATAAGGACATGTTCAGAGACTTCGTGCAGTTTGAAAATTCATAAATTGTCCCGAGTCCAGGTATGAAGACGATGATCAACGGTCGAAGGTTATCAGAATGTTTTATAAGTTCATAAATGTTCTTGAAATTACTGCTTACAGTTGCAATTTGTTCGCGTTGAAACATTTTGGACCATAGGAACGATAAGTATGTTATTTTTGATTCTAAACAACATAAAAACGTATTACGCGAAGTTGATTTGCTAAATGCAATAAATTAGATCCGGAATAGGATATATTTTCTCTTAATAAATATAATGTCGTGTAAAAGTATTTAGAAATCATACCATCAAAATTTTTATCATGGTTGTTTGAATGTAAAAAATAAATAGCAGAAGTTGAATAATAACTGCGAATCGATTTTATCAAAGGAATATAGCGCGTTCCATTATTGTATATTCCTGCTTCCGATAAATAAAAATAGAAGGAAATAAAATTCAAATACACCGTCAGTTTCATTTCGTTAAAATTTGTGTCCTCTTTCCTTTTCTTTTGGAAGAATACCGCGATGCAGAAGACTGAACGCAAATGACTGAATGCTCGTTAGCAAGTAGAGGCAAGTACTTATATGATGGACAATTTGAGCACATTCAAGAATGAACATTAAATATTTAGAAAACACTCGCATCGACTCCTGACGTGAGAAATGCAAGTTTTTAAAAATAATACTGCGCTAGATACGATATTGGTTCATTATTGAATAGAATATAATATTATTGTAATTATGGCGATGACAAGCAATAAAATATGAAAGATCACATGCAATTAATTAATTTATGCACTTACTCAATGTCGATTATGAACGTTAATAAAAATATTAATCGAGCATTTAAAAATCGCTGACTAAATAATCCTATATTATCGAGCCTGATAAAATATATTCGTCATCTAGAAAATTCATTTTAATTTATCATAACATTGTGCGAATGATGTGTATCGAACTACATTCCATTAGAAAATTGTATCTTAATGATCAACTAGGTTTTCACTCTCATTTCACAAGCGATTACTCATAAACGAAGCATATGTACACAATTTACGTTTCAATGACTACAATATTTTACATAATGGTCGCGAGTAGCAAATAAATTTCGAATTGATTTTTATCATATTTTCGTTAATATAATTGAAAATAAAAATCAAATTAGATGAAAAATATTGAATTAGTAATTAAGATAATGTACTCGGACAAAACTATGCAAGTAGGTATCACTATGCTCGTTACTTTACACATTGTCATTCTATGAACACAATATTAATTGTCACGCGTTAAAGACGCTGTTAAAATCATTATTATTATTATATCACAGGTAAAGAAACAAAGGTAACACAATAATCATAGTTTACTACTTTTAAAGTACAATATTTTCATAATTACGTATTACGTATTATAATTATATGTTGCTGCAAAGTATTAGTCAGTTTCGTAATAAGTTATTTAAATTTTAGTTGCATTAAATAATTAATCTAAGATTGATTAAAAATATCAAATAATTTCGAATGATACGATGCAACGATGTGGGAATGATTTAAACTTACGATCAATCGTGAGTATATCGTGAGTCATTACTTCTACGCAAGTCACATGACTGTCAAATTCTGCATCTCATTCAAAAATGGTGCCGTTCAAATTTGTGCAAAGACTGACTAGTAATTGGCATAAAAAGGCTTTACACATACGATATCATCCTTGATCGGACAATCGACTATCGAGATAAAGAATGAATATAGTTATGCGATCGCATCTTTAAAATATATCTATAAAAGCTTGAAATAAAAAATGACCAACAATGAGTCGTCTGAACCGCCATTTTGTGAAATCGATCGAACTCTGTAGAACAAGTTTGACACATGCGCTTGCATCGCTGCGTACGTATATAAACGTCGTAATAAAATCAACTGAACATACGACGGCAGAATTCAGTGAGAAAAATTGTGTGTCATAAGAAGTACGATTTTTAACGGATTTACAAGAATACACAGAAGTATATTTCGAAGTATATAACGGCTATATTTTATCGTGTACTGTTCAAACATGACAGAATCACTTTGTAAAGTTTATTTACAAAATGATGAGCTTTCCATCAACGAAATTCGGAAGTTCACTATGCCCTTAAATATGGAAACTAATTTTAATTCTGTTTATGAAAAAATGAAGCAGATGTTTCCCGTGTTACGCGACAAAAACTTTTCAATTGCATGGAAAGGTAATTTTTATACATAAGGATAATAACGTGGTTTTATTTATCGTTAAAATTTGTTTTATTTTAATTATTCAATGATTTTAAACAACAATTACTTTCAAACAGATTATTTCAAAATATAGAGCCTCGGGTAATGTAATTAAATTATTAATGATCAAATACATTCTTACAGACTGCGAGGCTGATGAAATTACAGTATCAAGCGACGAAGAATTAAAATATCTAGTCGGAAATATAAAGATACCGGTAAAATTATATGTTAAAATCCTTACAAAGAAGCAAGAAGCACAGCATTCTACAAAGGAAAAAGTAACTCATTTCGGTGTATGTTGTGATAATTGTGACGGTAACGTAGTTGGATTTAGATATAAATGTATCCAATGTGATGATTATGATCTATGTTCACAATGCGAGGCAACAGGTGTACATTCGCTTCATTATATGATTCGTATGCCACAGCCGTTACACTGGCATCACAGTAAAAGTGTTTTTCATCATTTGAGAAAAATTCTCAAAAAGAATGGTGTACATTTAAATAAAAAAAATACCTCAGGCGAAACTACATTGCAAGGAATTCATTGTAATATCCAACCTTGGTTCGAAGCTTCTGTACCATATTTGAATAATTTTATTGATACTATATTAGAAGCTCATACGTTTGACAGAGATTCTTCTAAGGTAAAATTAAAATAAAAACTTGAAAAAAATTGAAAAGATTTATTCAAAGTATATGAAATTAGCATAGGTAGTACAAATATTCGTATTAAAGATAATTTTGATAATTTAAATATTTGTCAGAGTTGCAAGGCTGAAGAAAAACAGGAATCTAAGGAAGAAAATGCGTATGCGAATAAGAATGCTTCCAAAAAATTCCCTGGAGAAGGAAAACAATTATGCGATGATGCAAAAGGTGATAAAAGATTAGTGTCAGATGTAGCATCGAACGCAAAGCAGGAGAGCTCTGCTACAAATGTAGCAGCAGATGAATGGACTATCGTAGATAAAAGTGATTCTACTGAAGTCAACCAAACATCTTCAACTTCGTCCAACATAAATGAAACTAGTGCGAAACAGGTAAAATAATATAAAATAGTTCGGAGTAATATGAGCTATAGGAAATCTGGTTTGTAAGAAATTGTTATAACTATATGTTATTTTTATAAGATTCCGACTTCAGCTACGGCATCACCAGAACTGGAAAGAATATCTTCAACGCTTTATCCTGAAATACCAAAAAAAAATGTAATACATCATCCAAATCCAAAAATTAACAATGCTATTGAAAGTATGTTAAAAATGGGATTTTCAAACCAAGGTGGATTATTGACTGATTTGTTGGCAAGTGAAAATGGTGATATTAACAAGGCCTTAGAGATATTGCAACCGATAAAGAAATAAATATTAAGGTTAACTTTCAATAAAATTATTCATTGTACCTATAATAGTTTGTATGTAGTTGATTTTTTCTTTCTCAAAATAAAACTAACAAGAATATAACATAACGCAATGTACATTGTTGTTACAAATATTAAACATTCCGTTTCATTTAATGTACTATACGTATTAATAAAGTAGCATGTAAACATGGTTCTAAGGAAGTGTTTTTATTATAATAATAAAATATTCAGAGTTAGGATGTTACTAATTGAAATAAAGGTAATAAATAAAAAAAATATAGGGATTGATTATAAACGCCGGAATAGTAACATTTATTTGTACGTGAAATAGTTATGTTACAGTGCTTTACAATATTCCCAAACTGTTAATGGGTTTTTGTTAGATAGTAATTCTATTTCTCTTTGTCCTTCACGATTAATATTCCTGATCCATTTTCGATCATCATAGTACTCTATAATACTTTTGAATTCTTCGAATGAATAATTTTCAACGCTAATGGGAAGAAAAGGATCTAAATGCTCGAATCCTTTTTTACCAAGTAAATATTTTGGGTACACATATTCTCTCCTGTCCTATGGATAAATAGCATAGAAAATACATTAGTTTTTTTATATTAATAGTTTTGTTATAGACTATATTATATTGATTACTACATACTCTACTGGCTATTGTATCCACTGTTAATATTGCAGCACCATTACACCAAGTGTAATCTACGCTATTGAAAAATGAAGATGTTATTGATATCTTCTCAGCTGGTACGTGTACACGATTTGCATCACGAATTGGTGTATAGTTAGCAGTAAGTACATTAAAACCATCTATTACAATTAGTGTCCTACATTTCCCTGCTGTACTAGCTATTTTTAATTCATTTATTAATGCATCGATAACTCCACAGGCAAATTTAGTTCTATGTATTCCAAAGTCAATAAGATCAAAAAAAGAATTTCCTGATTTTGTAGCTTCTTTTTGAGACCATGTATATTCTTTAGAAATCTTTAACTAAAAATTAAATATAATTTTAACTGTGTGCAAGGATAAAATAAATTTCATTTTGTTACTCACATTATATCTTGATAACGACAACTCGTTTAACTTTTTGAAATACTTTAACCATAGCGATGCACGTTTAGGTACATCTAATAAACCTGGTACCAAAGGAGAGTCTTTAACTTCGCTTGGAAACCGAAACCAATCTAACACTAAAAATATAAATCAAAAATATGTAATACATATTTCACGAATAATTTACTTTTATATATAATTTTGATTTTACCCCATGGTAAATGAACTACAATATATTGTTTTGCAACACCGTAATGAATCAAATGACACAATGTTGTTGTTTTTCCTACTCCTATATTACCATCTAATAAGTAGCAAAAGTATAGTTGCATGCAGTTAAGTTATAAATATTATTTTGGAGTAAATGAAACAAATATAACCTATAATTGATACATTTTAAAGGATACATAGAACATATTTATTTATAGACTTTGTATAATCTGTTTGTTCCAAGCATGATATTATTTCAATTGCAGGTTTCCTAACTAAAATACCAAATTCTCGCAAAACTGTTATTTGCTTTTGTAGTTTTCTTGGCAAATTTTCTTTAAACAATTCCGTAATATCTGGAGGTACCGTATAAATTCGATTTAAATGACTTTCATTGTGTTCTGGAGGATACGATTCCGCAACGCGAAATGATGAAGTACATGTGTCCTGTATTTCTTTTGTAGCGGCTGTTATTACTGTTCGTCGACCGCTTCCGATGCACATTTTATTAAATAATGAACCTGATTAAATAACATGACAGTTTTGTAATTAAAACGTGTACATTTGTGAATATATGTAATGAACATACGGCAAAAAAATATAATAATCTCATTGCTATATTAATTAAATTGTTACTTGTAAATAAGCAAACATACAGGTGTACGACATCATGTTGTTTATATTATTTCACTCGATAACGATATTTATTTTACAAATAATTACAACTTTGAAATCATTCATACGTCGCTAACACAGATGCAAGAATCCATATTTGTTACTCTACTGTTCGAACATATTTTATATGCGACTGAGTGAAATGTTCAAAATGTTCCTACTGAAACTAGTTGTGCCTATTGTTTTTGTATTTTGTATGATCCTTTTAGAGAAATTTATTTTTATTAAACTTTAAGTACCATAAACATATATTGACTATGAAAAAGACAAATAACGTTGCTTTTTTTTCTAAACAATACTATTTTTAAATACCAATTCTAGGGACATCAGAGAAATAGTCAGGTTGTCAAATCACGCCACTTGCAAAATAATAATTCTAGTAAATTCTCTACTATAGATACAAACTAAAAATGAATTTAGAATTATTAGGTAAACATTCAGGAAAATTTATTTTTTTAGTTTAATCGTATAAGGCTATTAATATTTTTAATTTTTTACAGAATCATTTGGTCAAAATTATCCAGAGGTAAGATATTTATTAAACATATATCATTCATTTTTTAATTTTCAATCTTACAGATATAATGTTTATAATCATTAGGAATTTGATGGCACTTTAGATTGCATATCATTAGCAGTTACCTGTACATTTAATAAAAGGGGAACTCTTCTGGCTGTTGGGTGTAACGATGGTAGAATTGTTATTTGGGATTTCTTAACTCGTGGCGTTGCTAAAATCATTAGTGCACATGTACATCCTGTGTGTTCATTGAGGTAAGCGACTTAAAATAATTTAATATCAATTTGTTTTAATTTTGACCATCTTTGTTGATCAGCTGGTCTAGAAATGGACATAAATTATTAAGCGCATCTACGGACAACAATGTTTGCATATGGGATGTCTTATCTGGAGAATGTGATCAAAAATACAGATTTCCTTCTCCAATATTAAAGGTTCAATTTCATCCAAGAAATCTTAATAAATTTTTAGTATGTCCAATGAGGCATGCAGCGGTGATGGTTGATATTGAGGGTACACATAGAGTTATTCCCCTTGACGACGATGTATGTAATAAATTTACACTAGTGCCGTGGAATAATTTTAACATTATTTTTAATGCTTACTTTTAATACTCTTTTTATTTTAGAGCGATTTAAATATAGTGGCATCTTTTGATCGTCGAGGAGATTATGTGTACACTGGAAATGCACGCGGTAGAATTTTAGTTCTTGACGCAGAATCTTTAATTGTGAAAGCTTCGTATAAAATATCACAAGGCACTGCTAGCAATACAGCTGTAAAGAGTATTGAATTCGCTAGACGTGGTTCTTGTTTCTTGGTAAACACATCGGACAGAGTAATTCGTGTATATGATAGTACAGAAGTATTGGCATGCGGAAAAGATGGAGAACCTGAACCGATACAAAAATTGCAAGATCTTGTAAACAAGACTATGTGGAAGAAATGTTGTTTTTCTGGGGATGGAGAGTACGTGTGCGCTGGGTCTGCAAGACAACACGCTTTATATGTATGGGAAAAAAGTATTGGCAATTTAGTAAAAATTTTACATGGAACTAAAGGAGAATTATTACTCGATGTTGTTGTAAGTAACTAGTCTTTTATATTTGATTACAAAATCATGATATTATTACAAAATTTTGTATCGATGCAGTGGCATCCAGTGAGACCAATTATTGCTTCTATATCGTCTGGTGTTGTTTCGATTTGGGCACAAAATCAAGTTGAAAACTGGTCTGCATTTGCACCAGATTTTAAGGAATTGGATGAAAATGTTGAATACGAAGAAAGAGAAAGTGAATTTGATTTAAGCGATGAAGATAAATCAGTGGTGCAGGGAGAAGAGGCTCAAGACGAAGAGATAGATGTAGATGTTGCGTCTATAGACAGAGTGGCTGCTTTTTGTAGTTCTGACGAGGAAATGGAAGATATTGGTTCGCTGCAATTTTTACCAATATCACCAGATGTAGAAGATTCAGAAGATAATCAAACAACACCACACGAACCACCCGTGAAAAAACATCGTTCTCATGATATTCACTTACAAGGTGCACCAATAGATGGTACGATCTTTTGAATTTGCTATTGCAATTGATAGATTCATTTAATTTATCGTTAATGTTATCCTTTCAGAAACACATCCATTATTGAACAAAGGGAAAGATAAACCAACAACTAAAAAAGGAAGACCGAGATTAGAGCATAGAAAAGGAAAATAATTTAGAATACATTGTTTGTTTAGCATTAAAAACTATTTTATAATGTACAGAGTGACTAAAAGTACTTGAAATATACCATCAACTGCGATAATATTTTATAGTTATAACGTATGCTATAAAATGTATTACTTCCTATGGAACGTATCTTATGTTTTTATATTGAAAACTTGTCTTAAAATCTTAAAAATGTGTTACATATGTTAAAATAGATAAAAAAAAAAAAAGGTTTCAATTTCAAGTGTATCTATTAAATAAGAACTTGAATTTAATATACATTTGGATATATTTTAATTGTTTCCATGTTACCTACAAAACTTTACTAATTTCTTACTATAGTTTAATCAAACATAGTACAATTACACATCTTATCTTTTTTACTCTTGCGGTAACAATACTACCAATATTACGGAAAATACGAGCTGAAATGTACATAACCTGTACTTTGCTACTGAATTATTTGAAAAGAAAATTAATTGATCGATAAATGGTTTATCTTATCTTATGTAGCAAATTTTGAAAGCGCAAATAGAATTGCGCAGTGTTTGGACCAAGCTGTCGTTACGAGTATATTAAATTTCAATTGCCATGTTAGTTTCGAGGTTATTGGAACAACTCAATCAGAAATTATTTAATGTTCAGAAGAAAACAACAAGAAGTGTTCAGTCCGCTAAAGATGTAATCTTAAGCGGTGGAATTATTATTATTAGTGGAATTCTCATCGTATGGTTATCTGTATTTCTTTACACAGCATTCTACTATGCTTATGTACCGAGTATCTCATACGTACGACCAGTACATCTACAATTCAAGTGAGCTTCACTACTCACTTGTACGTTAATCGCATAAAAAAATCATCGAATTTTGAAGCATATAGTTTTTTTTTTTTAATCTTGTAATTTTATATATTTCTAACATAAAAGTTGATTATATAATTGTTTTGTATTATAGGTCGTGTAACGAACAAAAGGGGATCTGTAGTTTTCCATCAGCATATGTACAATTAACAAACAAACAACAACTTTTAATGGTTGGGCAGCCTTATAAAGTTAATCTACACTTAGAAATGCCAGAATCTCGAGCAAATAAAGAACTTGGTAATTTCAGATTCTTTATCGATGAAGATCCAATATAATATTTACTAAATACAGCTTTGAAATAGGTATGTTCATGGTTTGTGCTCAATTACGCAGCAGAGATGGTTTTCTCGTGGAACATGCATGCAGATCTACTATGCTACATTATCGTAGTACATTATTACACGCGCTTACAACACTTACATTTTCACCCATGATGATTTTTGGTACTACAGAAGAAAAACAAAATGTAGCTCTTGAATTATTCGGTAATTTTATAGAAGACCAAAGTCATCCAGTTACAATAATTTATGTCGAAATACAATCAAGACATATCGAATTTTATTCCGCAAGCATTATGATAAATGCACATTTATCTGGTCTACGTTATTTAATGTTTCATTGGCCAATTTTATCTGCTATTGTTGGTATTGGTACAAATTTGTTTTTCATAGCACTTGTGTGCACTCTTTCCTATTTCCACTTTACCACCTACGAAGGTAGCGGGGATGATGAATTCAATTATGAAGAAGATAAAAAAGTTGAAAAAAAGGAGGAATACAAGAATGGATTAAACGCAGAGGAGGAAGGAGAACATAAAGCTAGAAATGATCGTAAGTTTTCTATTTTAGCTTTTATGGCAAATAAAACATCTTAACAATTGTTACTAAACTAATTTATTTTTTATAGAATCAGATTCGTCGTCATCAGAAGACCCTTTTATATTACCTCGTCTCGTCGAACCTGAAGAAGAATTTCATTCTTCTCATATTGAATTGATGAAATAATTTGCATTCCACAATGTGAAACACTTTGGAATTAATCACATAATAGTTTATATAAATGTAACTTATAGGTTTAAACGAGTAAATACATATTATAAAAATATTTATTTTTTTTATATTTAAATACTTTTAGTAACTTCTTTTATTGTAATATGAATATGCTGAAAGAAAAGACTTTAATAAAATAAATACATGTAAGCAGTTTTTACTTCTCGAAAAATTTTACACAATTTTTTTATACCACGTCAATAATGTTTTACACACTACAAATCCTACCGATGTATCAATTTTTATTTTTTATCGTTCCTTATTCTAAATATTTGTTACTTTATAAACAATATAATTACTTCGTTTTGTGTAGAAGTTTAAACAAGATAAATAAAAACTGTAATAAAAATACCATAGATTTATATCTCGTATTGCATATTTTTATTAGAATAAATATTTTTATCAACTGTGTCGTATTTCTTGTCCAACAATAAAGTAAAACAATATTCGAACGTGCTAATTACATTACATACATTCGCTCGGAACACGTAACATTTGAAATATGTTTTCTTTCGCGGTTCAATTAACAACGCCACCTTTCAAAGTAAAAGGAAATTATACATGTTTAAAAATCAGATTTCGTCACTTCCGGTCGCAACTCAACGAACGTAATTAATTTATACATTTTATTTGATAAATGCACGAATAATAAACAGAATGTAATAATGGTTCGTGTAATGTTATTTCAATTTAATTTCACATTATCGAAGAGATTATTGCAAATGTTGTAAATAGAACATGAAAAGCTTTCTATATTTCAGGTTTGAGCTACGTCACGGAAATGCCAGTAAAATGTTTCGATTATGTATTGCGGTACGGATTGGTGGCTTAAAAGGGAAAAGTGATGCTGGACGAAAAAAGTCCTGTGCATGTAAGTGTTGATGGCTAAAATGACGAAAAGACTGGATGCGTCTTATACGTTCGTAAGATGCGCAAGCGGCGTACATATGATGCATAAATACTAAAGAACCGGTTTTCTGCGTTATCCAGGCTTCGCGATAGGTTAAAAAGGGGAGATCAAGGGAGCAGCACCGATTCATGGGGTCGCCTTGTGTTTCTCTTAGCTCGTTACTCGAGATTCGGACAGGTGTGTGAGATTATTTTCTCCTTCTTTGTCTTTATCCCTGTTCCCTTGTTATTTCATTCTTTGTTAAATGCTCTCGATTCACGTTAAGCCATGTTCTCGACGTGAAAATAATTTATTAGGCCGAAAATAAAAAATTTTTCAATTAGTTACAAATGTAAATTTATTTTACAGCCGTAACGAGAGCGTGTAGACGAACTCTTATTTGGTCATCTATGAAACAAATCGTATTGTCCAGTAATATGAATACTGCTGCGGTGCTTCAAAAAACTACGATCTACCTTATTTTAGTCGAACTGTTGCAACACACTTTTTCATTATCGGCGATTCGGTAAGTTTTAATTGATAAAATAATAGTTGTTGCATATACACTATCGAAAATAATTAGAGAATTATCTATACGTGTATAAAAGTACTTCAACGTTAAATACTATACGAAATCTATAGATATAATATAATTCTGTAATTATTTCGAGCAGCATGTTTCCGCATATTTCATTGTTTTTTCTTTTATTTTTATTTTTTCTCATAATTATGTGTTGCTAATTTCATAAACATTCACGAATGAATACAGTTGATTTCAATTTGTAATTTAATTTTTTAATAACGAAAACCTGATCTAAATGCAAATTTAAATGATTGAACGAGCAGAGTATAGTTTTTCCTTTGCAAATGGTGTACTGTCGAAAACGCACTGGCGTTATTTTTGCAAAATTTATCATCGACGAGAGATAGAATGTCCCGAAGGGATTCTTGGATTAGTATAATTTCTCTTTTCCGGAATACGTGACGTTATGTCGATTATTAAATTCACAGTGTGTATTTTTATCGTTGATCGATTGTTTATTGAACATATCAGATGGCTCGTATTGGATTAAAAGATAAAAAAAAAACAAAAAAATAACAAAAATTGATACCTCTCGTATTAAAGTAATAAATATAGAAGTAATATATATATATATAGTGATCAGTGATTAATTAACTGTTACTCAATTATATTTATAACGNATGTCCCGAAGGGATTCTTGGATTAGTATAATTTCTCTTTTCCGGAATACGTGACGTTATGTCGATTATTAAATTCACAGTGTGTATTTTTATCGTTGATCGATTGTTTATTGAACATATCAGATGGCTCGTATTGGATTAAAAGATAAAAAAAAAAACAAAAAAATAACAAAAATTGATACCTCTCGTATTAAAGTAATAAATATAGAAGTAATATATATATATATATAGTGATCAGTGATTAATTAACTGTTACTCAATTATATTTATAACATTTTGATTGAAGTATATTAGTTCGAAACTGTAAAAAGCTGTTGGTCGTTCATTCGTCATTTTTCATATAAAAATAATGTCCATCAGTGGTTTCTTTTTAACAAGCTAAAAAAAGCTTTCACGCTCGGTTTATTGACTTTTCAAAATACGAAAAACATCGATTATATACGCATGCATTCAATGTTATTGAGTGCGCTGACGTTTCTAATTAATAAATGCGCGATATGCACCCATCGAAAATACAAATTTTATAATTTGTTTGACGGATGCTGCGATAACGACGTCGTAAAATCGTTTGATTTTCAATAACTCACCCGTCCATGCATCACGAGTAATATTATTCAGTATGCTTTTCCCTCAAATTCGTTATAAGCAATCGTGGAGACCGTACAGAATTGAATAAGAGCGGTGAACAAATGTTTCGAATTTCACCCTAGTAGGATAAAAAAAAAATACCGATTTACTTTTCGCTTTTTACTAGCTGTACTAAATTAAATCACGGGTAGAATTGAGGATGTAACGATGTAATCTCGTGCTCTTGATGTTTCCGTGATAGGCGCTTTCAAAGAAAATTTATTATATTTAACAGGTTCACGAGACAAAGCGATTTAATCTTGGTTATACGAAGTAGTTACAACGTTTCGTATATATAATTTACGCTTGATAAAGAGACATTCTTCTCTCCGAGTCGGTGATAATTCTATTTTCTTGCAAGTGCGTCAACCGATTCTAATACAGATCAGAGGCATCCAAGCATCCCAACGTGAAAAACAGTTCAACGACATTCTCGCAGTTACTCTAACCGCAAAAATTCTGCAAAGAATCACCGATGTAATAACGTTTCAAAGAAACCTATTATGTCTATCCTCCCCATTCACTCTTCTTTCTCGTCTCTTTTTCTACTAATTTTCCATTATTAACCCATTTTAACGAGGTTATTTAATTATACCAGTGAAATATTTCAATGCGGATAAAATGGTTGGCAGTCGTAAGGTTCTAATTTTAGCAATGATAAGTTTGCTGCTCCTCAAAACAGGAATGGTTATTAGCATTATCATTTTTATCCTCATTATAAGTATCCATTTTAAATATAATTTTGCAATTAACCTCGGCTACGAAAATGTTCGCGAGAATAATTATTATCTTTCTCTTTTTGTCTCTCTGTCTTACTCCTCTTGGAACGTTTCTCGTTTAGAGGCGAAACATTTTTATTCATATATCATTTTAAATTCTAAAATGAACTAATCCATGAAAGATGTTCGAGCTATTGTCATCTTTTATTCATTTATTAATGTCAGAAATATCGAATTTCAATAAAAAAACATCGATACGAATAAACACATTTTCAATCGTGTTCGCAATTGATGCGAAACTCGCAACATATTTAAAGAGTGATTTAAATATTTTATCGTGCTCGTTGCAATATCGGATGGAATTAAAGCTAAATCAAATTTTTCGGTGTAAATGATCGAAACTCGCTCGCTAAGCATGTTCCGTAGTGAAAACATCGGAAACATCGGTTTCCGAGTTAATTTAACGAGCTTCTTAATGTTCTTAGTCGGTAAGTTCTTTTTGGAATCGTTAGCCAAGTTCGCGACACAAAGAACGTCTTCCGGCTTGGGCGAGCAATTCGTGGGCCGATTACTAACTGGGTTTGCGTGGTCTGGTAATTCGAAGAAATTCAATCAGTTGGCAGTTGGCCACTGGACGCGAAAATCTCGTTCGCTTAACCATTACGAAATGAAATCCAACCGTATCTAATAAAGAAATCGAAACGCGTTCGAGGGTTGCCTCCTCAGATTCATCGTTTCCGGTTATATCTCTGTTGCTCAAGATGATTGTAAAATTTCGATCGTACATGCGAGTAATCTTTGAAATTTCTTGAATCTCAGAACTTAGAAATTTAGTTCTTTTGTTAGGTTCTACAAACTCGAGGTAGCTCGTGCCGGGTCTTGTAAGCACATGACAATCTACATAGGGTTTTAACAATTTTAAATGATTTCAAACGATTTAAAAATCCATTACTTAACGTTTTTCAAAGTTTAGCAAATATTCCAGTTAATAACCATCTCGTAACGACTTTAGTACGAACAATTTGTTTATGCATGCGAGTATTCATGAGCGGTGGCTTCTCGGAGCTAGTAATCGCGGCTTCGATCGTTTCTGCGTAAACCAGAAGAAGCAGCACAACTTACAGGAAGGTAGCCAAAAGAATTCGAAGCACAAGAGTTCGGAAAAACCACGCTCCAAAACCACCAAGTTGCGAACCATCGCTCGTTTGAATCGTTCCCTGGTAAATTGTTCGGTTTGGCAATGGGGATAGAAGGAGACCTGATAAAATAAAAGAGCTGACTCGAAAGCCATCTCCAGCGTCACGCGATTCGAAGGACGCCTCGCAGATAAAATTTTGCTGCATTTTCGCCGTACCGAATTATCAAACGTGCATCGTAACGCGTTTGGTTACAACGTAACAGCTTTGATATGCAAATCCTTGGCTGAGCGCGGCCAAAGTTATTTACTCGTACTCGGAGAAT
This sequence comes from Ctenoplectra terminalis, assembly GCA_019453375.1. Lineage (NCBI taxonomy): Eukaryota > Metazoa > Arthropoda > Insecta > Hymenoptera > Apidae > Ctenoplectra > Ctenoplectra terminalis. Next base: position 345,484 of record SMSQ01013776.1, on the reverse strand, counting down.
TTGTATTCCCCCGATGATTCACACACGTTTCACAATTGTCGTGCAAGGTGATTTAAAAACTGTGGTACTCGTCGAGAAATATGTTCTCGATCAACACGAAGTCTCCAATCAATATGATTAATCTGCTGTTCGCATAATTCCGAAGTTACTTGAAACAGAAATTTTCTACTCGAACAAGGAGCGAAGTTCCTATCGGATTTACATAACATTGGTATTCGTATCAAGGAACTTGGCAAGTCCTGTTCAAGATGCTAGTCATTTTCACGCAATAACGAATAGCTTTTGACGATTAATTCCAAGTATAAATAACACTATCTCGCGCGACTCTTTACTTTCTACTTCTAATCGGTTCACCTGCGAACGCTCATCTAAACAAGTGCACACGGTGATTGCCGTAGTTAGGCTGGGTACACACGTTATTGCGTTCCGTGTACTTGGGTACCCGCACCAACCTAGAACGCTCGCATTTTGTTCGTGCTGTGCCGATTCTGTAGCAAGCGGCCGTGTAGCGATTTATTCATCGGCTATATAATCGCGAATTGCAACTATCCATGCAGCTTTCGCGCGACCATTGGCCGAGCTTCGTTGTGTGCGCAGCAACGCGCCATCAGAGATAAGTAAATCCACATTCTTGTTGAGGACTCGTACCGTTCCAGCGGCTCGCGTATACCGGTTCTAGTTCCAGTTCTGAGAAATTCGAAATAAAACTGGTCGATACCCTGTGTGTGATACGCGTCTCCGATCGAGCGTTTCCTGGCAGCCAATAAACGTGATAAACGCTTATCCCGGGGAACAGTTTTGCTCGCCGACCACGACAATTTATCTCCGTAGCCTCTGATAATGAGGTTGCGATGTCCGTGTGTCGCGGTTCGCGACATCCTCGCGTTCACCATAGACGAATAGGATGACACGGCTCTGTGATACGCTGCCACGAGCCACGTAACTTTCTACAATTTCGAACCATAGTTTCCCGACGATGCCGCGCGTAATACGTGCGTCGGTCTTGGTCAATCCTCGAAGCGAAACAATTTCCATCGAATTTTCTCGTTCGAAGAATGGGACATTTAGGCGACGCGTTTGACCTTCTAATAAAGTTGGACGATATTACCACGGTGCGAACGAACGCGAGGAGATTCGAGAGCAGGATATTTACGAGATTCCAACTCGACATCGCGTACGCTGAGACGAGCATCGGTGTCTCTGGAATATTAACAAGAGTGTTATTTTTAAAGCGTGGTTAAACACTTAGAAATACGATTGCGACTGTAACGAATCTTGCCAATTTGTACAAATTCGCTTAAACTAGCTGTTATAAATAGTTGTCTGCTAGGAAGACGCGGCAGGTTTCAATATCGAAAGGGGGATTGAAGAAAAGAGTTCAATGGTTCCAACAGCCAATCGCGTCTTTAGCTATTTTCGGATTAAGCAGTTCTGACGGCAAGTATCTTCGTTATCGGATTAACTCTTTAATTTGTCATTTCTTCGAACTCGAATTCGAGCATTCTTCGAGTCCAATATTGCAGCAATTTAATTACTCGGCTCGAGCTAATTGGTGAAGTTTGAATTCGCATTTAAATGCATTGCAAGCTCGCTATCGGGTTTAACGAATGTCGAAGAAGCGTAAGCTAATTTTTTTGCTAGATCGATATCGAAGTGAACGACCAAGTTAACTACGACAGGCTAATTGCTTAACACGTTCCGCACCGCACCGTTTTTACGTGACTTTTTCTATCGAAACTACGTGCACTAGGAACAGTGTACACTGATGTACTCATTCGATGCATTAGAAACGCATGTCTTATAAAGTTCTCAATTTTTACTAACATATTTTATTCATTTTTTTATATTATTAATTTATTTGGTTATGCCATCTCTGATGTATTTTGCATCTCGCTGTACCTGATATTCGTTCACAGCACCAAACAGCATGATTCGCACGGCACATATTAATTAACGACCACTACCGTTAATTTTAGTTAGCATCATTTTGTCCAGCGTGTTTTAGTTACCCGACGAAGGCTTGAAGCTGTTCCTGCAAAGCCCGTTAACACTTTGTTAAGGGTCTCATTAAGGATCCGTAAAATTGACGTTGCGTCACTAATTGCGGTTTAGGTAGTGCCGCAGTCTGGATAGTTTCAAGTTTTCTTGTAACGACCAATCGAAAAGTGTTTGCCAGACGAAATTTAGAATCGGTCGTTCTCTTGTCGAAAAGCTTTTTGCTAGGCATTTTCCGATCGAACGAACCCAATCGAATCGGGTATAAGGGTGTCGAGCGAGACAGAGAGGAGTAGAGGGAGAATTGGTGTTAAACGCGACGTTAAAACGCTCGCCAGAAGGATATTGCGTTGCGACAGACTTGACAAACGTATTGGCACAAGGAAGTCGATAAATCGGAGTGCTTCCGGATGAGAAACGAGATTAAAAATATTTTAAGCCTCTGCGTTTACGGCGAAGATCGGTGTGGTGGTTGTTTCGAAGGAGCGTGTTTTAAGAAGTGGTAGAAGGAGAAAGGACAGGCAGACATAGGAAATGGGAGCAGCGATCAGCGAGCATTTCGGTCGAATATCTTCTTGGAATTGTTGCACGGATGCGTGAAAAGTGCATTTCAGCGGACACCTGGGCCGAACGTTCTTATCAGCGCCCTTGGTGTTGAACGGCGCCAAGAAAAATCCGACTCAACGAGCTTTGAACCTCGAGCTCGACCCTCTGCTCTCGCTCTCTTTCTTTTGCACATTCTCATGCAAAAACGCGCAGAACGTTTTTCCTTCGAGATCGTCCGCAGGCAACTATACGTCTTCTTTCCCTCCTGGGGTAATCGTGTTGCAGAAAACGAGAAAGGAAGAAAGAGCAGGGTCGCGTCACTCGTAAAAGCCACTCGTCATCGTGATCGTGGTACAGCAGTGTTTTCTAACCTTCTGCTGCCAACTATCATGGTCCGAGCTGAGCAAGCATCGGGAACGAAGAAGTTGATAAGCACTGGCGCGTAAGCGTGGCCCCGGATTCCTGAACCGGTCTTGGAGCAACCACGGGATAGCCACCATCTTATGGCAGTCGGTTTCTGTCTCTCCACCCATCTCGAAACCCGTTCCCCTCTATGGTGTCTCTACCTGAAGCCACACGACAGGTGCCAGCGGCGTACGCGGACCCAAAGAACGACCGCCTTTTATATTTATAGTCCTCACTGACTATACATCTGAGCGTGTTTTCGCCCATAAGATTAGGCGGAACAATAGAGCAGGGGAGTAATCGGAAAAATGTCGGAGCAACCTCGAGAAGAGGGACACGCGAACGACCGTGGAACCTGTTTCTGTTTAGATCGTTCCTGGCTGTTGTCGCTTATTGGTTCACCGGCAGTGGTTCTTGCCGTAACTCGATTCCTGAAAGTTCTGGTTAAACACGATTGTTTACCTTGGGACACCACCTCTACATATATAGGTGAAGGGAATGTTTCGAACGCGTCTGACTGGTCCCCAGATCGAGATATTCTGAACCGAAGGAATTGCGTGTAAAGTGTTCGATAACCAGACCCAGGCAACGTGCGTTCTGCTTGCGAAATTAGGTAAAACAAGGGTGGTCGGATTCGAATGTGAAAAGAGAAACCGAGGCACAAAAAGGGCCCTCGAATTTCTCACGATCGCAAAACCAGTTCCCTTACGGATTGGTGCGCGACTGGTTCAAGCGTTTACTTGTTGGCACCTCGCGTGTCGTGAAGATTCCTGATACTTTTGGTCGTTCTCCCGACTGTTCGTTGCATTATCTCTGTTAAATGCGAACGAAGAAACGCGTGTTGTACAACTGCGAGGCGTAAGTGGACCCTGGTGGCGACGCCATTCGCAATATCAAGTGGAACAATCAGGGGACGATGGAAAGAAAAAGTATCGCGATGTTGGATCACAGGGACCAGTTTGAGCCAGTGGTTCTTAAATCGACCGAAAAGTTTGTCCATGAAAGATTTCGATCGTATTAACGGGGACTAACTAGTGTATCTTAAACGAGAGTTCTTTAGGAATCGGATTATCGATCGGAAGACGATACGAGGTCAAAGATCGTGCAACTCGTACGCTGGTCGTTTGGAAACTCGAAAACTTTTAACTTATGAATATACATGTAAACGTAGCCGGATCTCGTATCAAATGCACCTTAATTTTGAATTGGAAATTGGTTTGATCAAGCTTTCGCTTGCTTCTCTCACGACCTGGAGTCATTTTATGCTGAAAACGACTTCTACGAAAGGGAATCCAATGTGATATCAAATTCAAACGAAACGGAGATGTAATAATATATATCTAATAAAAATGAAATAAAGCAAGAATCCTGTCTATTTCAGAGCTGTCTATCTTATTTTCGAATCGAGTTTCAATTAATTAAAATGTTCAGGAAACAAGGAAGATATCGAAGCTATAGAAAATACCGGTTTTTGAACTTTATGTCCATTGTATTTGTGTTTGAGTAATTAAAGAACGGAATGTTTGGTATTCTTCGATTTTGTTAACATCGTTCTACAGTATTTTTATTGAAAAGTATTACGGAATACTTTTACGCAATGGAAATATTGCTTGGACTAAAAATATATGGCATGGGTTTCATCGGAAAATTAAAGACGCTAATACGGCTTCAAATTAGGTTTCTCAACTAAAAGCCCGGTCGCATTAAATTGCAATACGAGGGTATGATTGACCTAATAGCTTGCAACGAAGTTACATTTGCGGTATCGTAAATTTCTAGTTTAAGTCAAAGCTCGAATAGCATGAAAGCTTCTAGTTCGTCTTCGTAGCTCTGTTTCGATCAGCTTTGAAGTACATTAGACGGCTTTTGATTTTATCGATTCTAAAATATTATACTCTTGACAGGGTCTTTTAATCTTCTGCATTATAGATTGGTTTCATTATTTTTACCTTGTTTCGTTCGTATTTAATGGACTCGGATCTTAATTGTCCGAAATAAAGGATGCGACGATAGATTAACGTCAGTCGTGATAGCAATTCTGCAGCTTGTCGAACAATTTTGTCTCGTCAGAATTTAATACAAATTTCATCGTTTGCTAATATATACCTTTTCTTATTCTGTGTTTTCATTTACCATTTATACGAAATTTATACGAAATTTATACGAAATTTATACGGATGGGTTAGAGAACAGACGGGTCGTTGCTTCAATGAAGAAAGAGTATAATAGTTTGAGCAAACGAGAGAAATGTACACGGGGGATAGAAAAAGAATCATTTTCTCGGAACGGTAGAAACTGATCCACGGGGATGATTGGTCACCGAGAAAAGCTTTCCAGAGAAAAGTTCGAGTATATAAGAAACTGAGTCAACGATGGTTGAAGCTGTATGATCGAGTTACAAGGGCGAGGCCTCTTAACCGGCAAGACCTCGACGGCGTCATTCAACGGATATGCACCAAAGTAAACGTTTATTTAGAAGATATCATCTCTACCTTTCTTGAGTCGAGTACACTGCCTTCATTGCGTCGCGAAGGGATGCTCTCTCTTGCCGACATAATCTGTGCGAAAGTGTTTGCCCATGGAAACGCGATCGCAGATTGCATCTAATCTCACGCTGTATCGCGACTGCTACCTCGTGACTTGAAGAACTCGTGAAATCGATGGCAAGTGACGAGACACGCGAAAATTCTCTTTCAAAAATCTTTATTTTCGCGCCCTTTCGTTCAACTTATCTTTCAATTCGCAACCATTTCGTTAATTTGATATCCATACTTGGACTATGTACGAAAAGATCTTTTTGTCGATGCTGAATTGTTTCGAAGGATCGGAGAATGCATAATTTACTCGACTCGTAGACCTGGTTAATCAACAATGACAAAGCATGTGCTTCATCGAAATTATTTATTTAGTGGTGTACTCTGTTTCGCCTTGGCTTGCGACGCTCAAGGGGTTAATGTTCTTGGGAAATTGGGACGTATCATTTAACGAACGGGGAGCGATATGATTAAATCACGTTTTATTTAACCATGTAGTGATTGAAACTAAATTTTGCCTCGCAAATTTACATGCAACGATGGGATATCACGTCTTACTCTAAAATTCAGGCACGGTCTTGAACTCTGAACTCTTTTTGACGATAGCACTCGAGCCTTTCGAATCACCTGTTGTTTCGCGATCCTATGAATCGTCGACGTAAGTATTTTCATTTAATACCGAACGAGTTAATATTTTGAGAGATTGGAATATTATTTAACGAAATACTATCAGCCGGATGCGATTTCACGTTATATAACAGCACAATTTCGCAATTCCAACATTTACGCTGTACATTGCTACATAATTAATAAAAACATATATATCTGCGATGCACGTTAATCAAAAGTCGATACAAAAGTCCATTGGATACAACGCGAAATCTTTTCAACAATTACGATAAGTATGATAATTTTCCTTTAATATTTGAACGGCGCATCGTGTGTTGTATGCGTGTAACAACAACGAATCGCCAAAGTTAATAAAACATCCAAGTGTAACGTTTCGTGTAAACCGACCAAATTATACGATCACCTATCGATATGATTGAATCACGAATGAATGTAATTAATGTTTAGCAAATTTGGAATATACGAGCACGATTTTTGTTTTCGTTGGAAGGCTTCGAAGCGACCAAAAAGTCTAGTGAAACAGACACTTTAAAAGTCGTATTTTCTTTTACGTGACCGAATTTCTCGAGAAAGTATACGTAATAATTCTCAATCGAATCAGTCGGTGGTGCCGTGGGAATGCATCGAAAAATTTGCTTAACGGCAGCTGCAACTGGAGTCGATAGGAGGGAGGGAGCCCCTTAGGCCAGTGACGATTCCTCTTGACCGTAGCGAGACTCGGCAAGAGGTATCAAGAGACATTGTTCGCTGGCAAAATGAGAAAACCAGTGGAAGCAGACGCAGAGGTTGGAACAGGGGAATCAAAGGGAGAAATGGTAACGAGAAGAGGAGCGAGAGAAAACATGTACGCGTGGACTCTGCGAGGGAGGGATATATCTCGTGAAAAAAAGAATCAAGAGGAAGAAGACGAAGAAGGGGAGAAATAGGAAGAGGCGGAGGAAGGAAAAGTAGACGAAGACGAAGACGAAGAAGAAGTGGTAGTATAATGTCCCGGACGTAAAACGGGCGAGGAAACAGCGGCTGTGCTCAGCTTCGGCTCAATTAAATGATCGTCTTCTCCTCGAGGGTCTCGGTAGAGGCACCAGCCATTAATTTCGAAACATGGGGAACAAAGGGTCTACCTCGGAAATATTCTTTTTTCTCATTTTCTCTCCCCCTCACTTAGCTGTTCTCTTTCTTCCTTTCTCCCTTGGCCACAGTCTCTCTTCTTTTGGACGGCCTCCTTGTAGCCTCCACCTTTTACCAACTCGACCTGCCGCCAAGAGGAGCAAGATGGCTAACGAGCAAGACAAAGACGCGATTCGGTGTATCTCGGTAAAGAAGAAGAGGGAGAAGAAGAAGGCAGCAAACGCCACAACCTGCTCAGCCTGCGGCTACGTTTCTCTTTTCCTGCGGTAGCAAGAGCTTCTATCAAACCACGCTTCTTTCTGTTTCTCTCTCTTTCTTCTACCCTGTGACTTGGTTCTCTCGTCTCGCTCACATTATTTCTCCCACTTGTACACCGTCTCTCCTCGATCGTTCCCTCTTTTTCGCTTCTCCTTCGCGCTTTCAACATCCCTCTGTGGCATCGTGTGTGGATAAGGTTGCCCTCACATCGAGTTGCACATTAATATTCCAGTAAAAGTACAGAGGGTCGCCTAGGCGTGGCCAAAGTGTCTGGAAGCACCGTGCTAGGCGACTGTCCGATCCGTTCCTTTTCGTTTACTCGTTTCCTCTTGCTGGTTCTTTTCTACGCTACCATTCTCGTCGAGCGAAAACAGATCGATGCCGATCACGTGATCGTGTCCCTTTCGATACGTCTACGGTTTTTATTTATCATGGCGATCGAATTTTATCGAGTATCGTGTCCACCGTAAGAAAATTGGCAGCGCGAATCGAAGTGTTTGGAAGAAAATGGCGGTATAATCGAGTACGCCGGGCTCGGAAATAATCGGCCAACTATACACGGTCTGGAATTAATGAAAGCTCGCGATTTTTATTAGTCTATCATCCCGTTACGTCCCGCGGGCGTACGATGGAAAGGAAAGGCGTGCAATCTGGGATTTTATCTCGTATACGGTTAATAAGAGGCTTCTCGTAGGTGTTCCTTGCCGTGAGGTAGACAGCTATTGCTATATTATGTCGAACTTTGAGCTTAATGTACATCATTAAGGGGCAGGATGTAATTTAGAATTTGCGTCGGACCGTTTCGGCTATTTGCCGAGAAGATCCTGGGAAAACGTATTAGAAGTATTCCGGATTCTCGTTTCAACGTAACAATATTTTGGTTCGATTCCATCGTGTCTGCTGGTTACTCGAGCCGAGTAACACGCGCACGGCACACGTATGGTAACAACAGTAAATACATTCCCGAACCTTTTATTTAAACGTAGTGCATACATCGAATTGGATTTCTTCGCTTCCTTTTTCGCTTTCGTATATATTCTTTTCTTCGCCAACTTCCGCAAATGGTATTCAAGATAAATCTACCGTGGCATTTTAATTAACCACCTAGTGGTATCTTTGTTTGGCCAAGCGGGCCACGTAAAGGTAGCCCTCTGTACCAGCGGCGAAATTTTTGCAAGAACGATAAGGAAGAAAAATATTTCTGAAATATTCAAGGTACACAAGCAGACTTTAGAAAGGGTTTTGTGTTATGTTTTCACGACTTACGTGTCCGGCTGTTTCTTCTCCTATGCTCGCCTCTACCTCGTATTTATCGTCCGGGTTACGACGCCGACACGGTATACAAGTTAACTTTAAATTAAAGTCTCCCTTAAAACCAAGGAAAATGCCAGTTAAACTCGTTCCAGCGATCATAAAAAGGTCTTCCGCACGCTATATTTCTTCGACGTACTGGTTCGACCGATGATATATTTCTTGCTCGTCTAGTATGTGATGTGTTCGATATTTTGTCGTGGTGTAGTGAATTCGATTAAATATTCGAACACGCGGTGGAACCGCTTTTCATTGCAACCTATCAATTTTGCTTCAGCGTATACATGATTTACTTCAACCTTACGAAGAAACCTGTTCGAACTTCGTACCCATACTTTCCAGTCATATTAGGTCTAAACGTAACAATGCTGTACATTGCACGCGTTCGAAAGATTTCTATTTATCAGCATGCAACCAGCCGACTACTTAAACGGGACAAACATAATCTTATTTACCGTTTCAACCGATGATTCAACATTAACGCGATGATTCTACAGGCAATCCTATTAAATGCCGCGAAAGAAGCTAATACGTTCGAATGTTCATTAATTTGCAGTCGAATCCCACGCAACCGGCTGTATTAATTCTGCTAACTGATACCGACATGCCAATTAGGAACTTACACGCAACTTACATAAGTACCAGTTTGAATGGTAACCGCGCGTTAGCTTCGGTACTCGATTAACCGCACAGCTATGCACCCGTAAACGTACACGCGTCTGCCCTCCTCGGGGAAATTTTCTGAAAACATACAGTTTATGTTTGCGGTCAGAAAATATCTAATACCACGTTCTTCTTCCGAAGCTCGCACAGCCACCGGTGTCGGTCTACGGCAGCTATCAGTTTTAATTAAATGTTTTTCGCGATACGAGGCGAAAGCAATTTTTACATCAACAGCTCCGTGTTACGTCGTTCGTTTTTTCTCGAAACTTCATCCGGTTATCCCTAAAGCCTTCCAAACCGCAGAGGTCAAGTTTGTCTCGTGTTGTCCACAGGGAGACCAACGCGACGCGATGGATTGATCGCTGTTAAGAAATGATCAACTTACTCCATCGGGGATATATTGCGTTAACGAAAGCGTGCAGCGAGACGTATACCCTCAAACGATAGGGAGCAAGTAAGGAAAGAGAGGGATAACTTACAGGGAAGAATAAAGTAACAAAGATACAAGAACCAGTGACCGTGCGAAGGAAGTTTACGACGCTCAGGAACAACGTGGCTTACGGCCACTAAAAAATAGATTAAATTACACGCGACAAGCAGGAAGAACTGCACTTTCGCTTAGAATGTGTTGTAGCATGGACGTCGATACATTGAAACTTTACCTTGGAGACGAAAAATTGCGAGACTAATAGGAGCTTTAGTAAATTCGTACATCTCAATCTCGTGGGTTACGGTGTAGGTCTTCGTTTCACAGAAAAAAAAGTAAAATAAAATAAAAGAAAATAAAAAGAAAAAAAAAGAGAAGAGGCGAAACACAAACGCGAACTCGTTGGAGATGGACAGTGGATAGAGAGAGATGGACAGGTCGGAAACAAATGTGATTCGCCCAGACGGGCAATTTACAGCTCGAAGAATATGGCTTGGCGTGTAAACCGCATTGAAATTCACGGCGAGCACGGAACTGTAGCAGGGTTGAACTATGGGCAAGCTGTTGCAACTTGCTGTTTTCTCTCCAACCCCTGGCCAGCTCGTTCCCCTCTTCGTTCATGCTATCGTTCTCATCCTGTCTCCGTCTGGTTGCCATTTAATTCTCGCCGTACGCTCCCTTCGGCATCCATTTAAAATCCCCGGGTGGTGCACCTATCAGGTGGTCTACGTTCATACGCGTGGAATTCCTATGTCGGCCCGGAAAGACGCTACCGGAAATCGTTTGTACGCTTGCCTCGGACGGACGCCCTCCTACGAGAAAGGCGTCCTGCAAGACCGGTGAACTGCTATAAACGCGATAAAATTTCACCGTGTTTCGTGCCTCCACGTTTTACGTCTTATTTGTAGAGTAAGAAAAAAAAAAAATGAGAAACGATAACTATCTTCTGATAAATTATTCTTCTTTTTTTCTTGAGAAAAAAAAAATGTAAAGAATTTTTTATGTCTTTTCTTTCGGTTCTCAGGTATATATTTTTCAGAAACATTAATGTTTGAAATTTCCAAAACAATACGTGTCTTTAATGAAAATATACAATAGAATTAACGTATTATATCTCCAAACGGAACCGCGTGCGGCGAGTAGTATCGGCGCGCTGGGGGCGAAAGGCTGTCTAGCTACGACAGTCTGCGACTACTTGTCCGCTCCGCTATCGTTATAAAGAGATCGAGATCGAATCGCACGGCTCGTCGCGCACGTCGACGCAGTCTTTTGATCGAACGAAATCGATGCTTGTCCAGAAGGGAACACTCGAGAGCCTCGTAAGAGAAGCTTGTTGTTTTGATTAAGCTTTCAAGTGGTTCTCCTGTTTACGATCATTCGCATCAATTTTTCAGGATGATTTTCATCATAATCCTAATTGCGTTCCATCTTGTACGCGTTTAAATGAATTTAATTATCCCTTTAGAAATTTCCAGCTTCTAAATCAAGCTCATCGATACATCTCGCGTTACATCCGTAAAAATCAACTACCGCAATAACAATCAATATAACGACCTACCAGATCATTTACGGTTTCCATCGAGTTTCAACATCGAATCACAGGATACTGGTGGTTTGCTAAATCCCACTACAACAAGATTGCGGATAATTAGGGCGATCGAGAAATATTATTAATCATCGTTAAATCCAGCTTAGTCGTACTCCTAAATTCCATATTCCCGTTAGTTGAAGTCTGCTGCCGAGATCTCGTTCGTTTCTCCGAGAGCATTTATTCCCGTGTTGATGCATCGACTATACTTGAAGAGGATGTGTATATATACATTGGATACAGATTGCACACAGAAAATTCCTTCGGTGTATACCAGACAGGCGAGTTAAGTATGTATAATGCGAGCAACGCGGTGCAAGATCGCGGTGCGCATCGTTGCCAGTATGCAGCCATCGAGTTTTTCGTAATTCTCTGCAATACACCCGTATCCTTTCTCGCTGATGCATTCGAGAGGAAACCGGTAACCTTTCAAATCGAGCAGGTGGCTCGGTAGGCCCCCTTGTATTTTGACGATTAGTTCTGAACCAAGCTCCTTCGATGCACGGAGGCTGCTGTTCCAGCTCCTTTCCCTTGGGCAGGGCCGCAGTACACGGCTGAGAGAGAACTAATTGTATAAAGAAGACAATCGATTGCATTTATCTCGTATCGGGCGAAGAAAGCCAAACTTTCAAGTTGCTCTTCGTTTCCTTACATTTCCCGTCGTATCGTTCATTGTCGAATTTTATACGCAACGAAAATGGATACGGAGAAACTTTTAGTACCAAGAACGATAGATGGAATACAAAAGGGATTGATATCCGACGATCTGAAGCTAGCATCGCTGGATAGAACGCGTACCGTTTATTGTCCGTTCTACGTACACCTTGCATAAACATCTCGCGCAATAATATTTTACGTAGCCGCTCGTAAAGAAACTTTATAGCCGGCCATTTTTCCGCGCCGTTTCTCTTTCTCTTTCTCTACGCAGCCAGAAGTTCGTTAATGACCACACTAATTTTGACGTTAATGTCTATCATTCTTAGCGCGTATCGTTGCGACATCCAACAGCCTGGCGCCTTTTCATTCAAACGAACTTTTTACTGGACGATACACTCGAAATTTATGTAAACGATCGTATAAAAAAGAAAAAGAAGTATATTAAGTTAAAACAACTGAAATCCTTGCGCATCCTATTTAGCAAGCTTCCGTTAAACTAAACAATACGTTGCAGCGCCTGTTTCTAATTCTGAAAATCCCTATGGAAACGTCTTTCCTGTAGCAACAAATCGTTCACCGAATAGTACCACCGTGCTAAAAGCAATCGATACAGCAGAGAACTCTGGGGAGACAATTTGCAGAAGAGGAGGACATTCCTCGGCGTGTCTCAGTCTCAGCATCCGGCGCTCGATCCGATCCTGGAAATCAAGCCGGGCAGCTGCCTCGGTGGTGGTACCAAGCGACGACTTTGCACCACAATGCATGCACTTGCCATCGGGGAAAGGTAGACGGCCGCGACCTTGATGCGCGTGGTTCTCGCGTGCCCGAAGCCTCACGAGCAATCGCGAAGACGACCGAAGCCAGATAGGCAAGAGTGTGCCTATGCCCAGAGAAAAGTGGTTGCCGAGGCCGCTGAGGGTTCTCGAGTGCTCTTCTCCTTCCTATCTATCCTCTTATCATCATCTCTGTCTTCCCTTCTCTACCGGTTTTTCTATCCTCGCTCGGTTCACCGCGTCTCTCCTTCTTCCGTCCGTCTAGGAGTTCTTGCTCAGCTCGCAGGTAAAGGGGAGTTGCTCGTGCCTGAAGCTTCACGGAAGCTGGAACGACTATCGGGCCACGATAGTTGAGCTCGACTAGCTGCTAGGATGGGACCGGTATTTCAACTTAACCGGCCAGTCATCCGGACCGGCAGTGTCGCTCAACCGTGGCAAGCTTTTCCGCTGGCAGCTCTGAGAATTATGTCTCCGTAGTTCCCTCGCAGAAGGCCACTCTTTCGTTTTAAATTGCTCTTGGTATACTGGTCGGAGTTCAGTGTTTTTGCACGCTTTTTCTCGTGGATATCTTTCCTGTTTCGTTGCTGCTTTCGCGTTACACAGACTTCCGCTGCTAATTACCTTATCGTGTCTTGCCGAGACTGTCAGATGTTTATCGTGCTCGATGACATCGAGGGCACAACGGAGTGGAACGTTCCGAACTTTGCTCCAATTAATTGTTTCACCAGACCTATACAATTCTCGGCGATCGATCGTTTCCCGATGTTTCACCTTGGTTTCCAATGAGACGATGAAAAATTCCGCGAGCAATACGAAGCAAGAATTTCTCTACTTTTGCCCCTTTCCTTTGGTCACGGATCGATTGGTGAGACGAAACTTTCGTCAACTGGCGGCCACTTCACAAACCCGTTTCGAAACAGAGAGAGAAAGAGAGAGAGAGAGAGTGAGAGAGAGCAGGAGGACGAAAATTCGGTGAAAACAAGGACGCGAAAGTCGAGTAGAAATCGGTTGAGTGTAACAGAACGGGAAGAAAGATACGTGGTGGGCTGGAAGGACTACGCGTTGCCGTTGGTACCATCCAGAAAGTGGTCGAGAGCTTAGACTTCTGATATTGACAGCACTGAGATACCTTATCGCGGAGAGATCATACGTTACGTTTCCCAGCCGAATACGGATATCGAGATTCTCTCGAATGGAATTTCTTTCTCGTTTCTTGGGACTCACTTAAGCTCCGTGATTCAGGTCGCATGGCGAGAAATTACATCTTAACTTCACGAACCGAGCAAATTATCACCGCTTCTGACCTCTCCACGATCGAATCTTTAATCTTCGTCATCTTGGAGCTTCGTTCCAACTGATCTTCTGCTAAAAGTCTTCGATTGATATCAATTCGATGTTATTTAACTTTTTTCGAGTCTTATCGGTTTCATTGGTTTGTACGCAAAATGTTTTTCCTATTGTGTTTCATCATTGGAAGATGAACCTTGGTGAACATCCACGGTGTCTAGTAATATTTTAATAGCTGCTTCGAAACTTTTCTTCGGAACATTCCCGTTGCCGACGTTTCCTTATTTTTTACTTCACGAGCCACAGCAATAATTGACGCGGTTTCCTTTACGATCCTTTCAGGCGCGCGCTTATTACGAACGGAAAGATGCCGTTTCGTTACACCGATGCTTTTTATTTTCATTGTTCGAAGCGTCGGTGTGCGGACAACCAGAAGCGTTCAGCTCAACTTTTTTTTTTTTAGGACAACCGTGTAATTTAATGCATTTTATTCATTATCGTTGTCGAGGTTGATTTTTAGCGAACATTGATGACCGTGCTATTTGAAATAGTTTGAAAGCACCGAATAATTTTCGGATTGGTATATTAATATTATCGGAAGGAGGATATCATAATCTCCTTTATGACGTGCAATCACATTAAAAATGTATGAGATCTATTTCAAGAACTGGTAAAACTTTTCATAATGGTTCGATTTCAAAATATTATAAAGCTTTCTATTTCAAACCAACGAAAGTTACTTTCGAATACGATATAATAGGGTCGATTATTCGTATTGAAAAATTGGACAAAGTTCTTCAATTTAAATTACCTTTGCGAACGAAAAAGTCGAGACGGGTTGAGAGAAGCGTACGCGTGCAGGGCAAAGACTTTCGCGAAGAAATTGAAGAAACTTAATTACAGAGGTGGATACAACGGTTAATCTTTGAGCAGGATTAAAACTTCAAAATGAGACGCGGCTCGATCGGACTTCTCTAACACGTGGAAAGCAATAAGTTGAATTGACGTGGGAAATTGTGGAAAAAATATATATGAGAAGAGTTGATGTAATAACCGACGTCCGTCGACCTTGATTCCACAGCAGTGACAGAAACTAGCGGCACGACACGCGTGCATCAGGGTACCAAGGAAGGTCGGCTGAAAGGACGTTCGTGCTTGAAAGAAGGATCGAACGAGATTGCTCTATTTGTCCATGGAGAACCGAAAGGATGCAAGTGTACTGTCCGTCGGAAAAGTTAGCTCCGAGCAAGCGACAATAATACTTTTAATAGGACCGGTGCACGCGATCCGCTCGGTAGGCTCGAGATCTTGCAACGCCTGGTAGAATCTCTGTGGGCTCGAACATGCACACGCGTAGCTGATTGCAACCGTTGCATCCTGATGCAGCAGTAACTGCATCACTGAACCTTTTCGCGGATGCATTCTAGCCTTTATCGACATTCAACGATCAGGATTAGTTGCGGTTCGAATGTCTTCGGTCCTTGAAGAGACATCGTGTACAACCAGGTCGGGATCGTGTCGATGTTTCTTACGACCGCAATTAATACGGTCACTGTTTAATTGATCACCGGTCGACGTAACGCATTGATACTATTATTTCAAGTCAACAGCACAAAAACACTCACGCGACAATTGATCGTCTCCTAAGACGGCGTTTTCTCGGTTCGAAATACAATTGTCCCGCAGAAACGAGACCATTAATGTTGCATCACTGGTTGCATCACTGTCTTTCGTCGCAAAGTTGCACCGCAGCTGCAGCCCCCTACTCGAGTCGCGCTCCTGTTGGCAAAGTTTCTCAGAAGATCCCGAGGTTCGGAATGCCGATCGGTCTTCCATCTTGGACGATGATTTTGTTTCTTGCAGCCCGCGTGCCGGACGATATTACGAACAGCTGTCGCGCGCATCACGATCCATCGCGTTCTCAGGGCATGGTCAGCGATTTTAATTATTACCCGATCGTTTAATCATACCGCGTGCAACGGCACGCTTTTCGCTCTGCAATAGTAATTTCATTCAAACAAACTCCCACGAAATCTCGAGCTCGCAAACTCGGTATAATTAGAAAGAATTCGCGTAAAACTCGCCGCAAGTTTTTCCGCGTTCTCTGTATTTTTAAACTTACAAACGAGCTCCTAGCTAATAGAGATTATAATTGGTTTTCGACCGTCCGAGGGAAACAGAGATTTCGAAAAGTTTCTGATTTGGAGAAATTTCAGGAAACGGTCCGATTTAAAATTCTTCGAGGCAATCGTTGGGAACGAAGGAATGGAAGAAACGCGAAAAATTCTCGTCGAACCGGAGGATGCACGTTTGTTTTTACGTCACAAATGTATCCGCTGGATCGAAAAACACAGACCAGGTATAACAAATATGCGAAGATATCAGCGTTAATGTGATGGTACAAGTTATGATTTAGGGACGGATAGAGGTGTTTCAACGAGACATTTTTTGCATTCATAAAATGCGACCGCAAAATACAGATTACCGTGTATCGCGGTGATCATTGCAGAGTGCGTCGAATGTTGGCACATTTCGAATGATTTTTAATCCTCGACCGTGCGATCGTGTCGTAGATATATGCGTCGATCGTGGCCTGGTCTGTTTAAACGTGAAACGACAAGAAACATGATTCTCTTTTGTAATCATGCGGACGATTATTGTACAGATTATATCTTGACAAGTTCGTGCAACGTTTGTACCACGTCGAAGGAACATTTTTTAAACAGAGCGTCTAATAAATGTTGCTCGAGACCGAGGTGAATGTGGGAAGCATTTTCTACCGTTACGAGCTTCTTGGTCGTGACTCATCTAAAACCGTAACGTTGGTTAATAAGGAACGCTGGTAGTTCCCTATTCAAAGACCCTTTATCGTTAGCAGAAACGAAAAATAAATCATTAGGTAGGGTGAAAAAGTTTCTTTTGGTTCGCGCCACTCGTGATGAAGCGTTTTGCGTCTTGACGTTTGGATCGACGACGGTTAAAACGGTGAGATTGAAAAGGGCTCGAACGGTCGTTACTCTCGTTATCGAGTTCTTCAAACGACACGTATCAAACGTGTTTCTTAGCTCCACGGGTCGAAGATGAGATTTCGATGTAACATATTTTCACGTTTCGATTCAGATACGCGACAGTTTCGTAGCAACCGGGTAACTTCTCCAATTATTGTATCGCGAGTTTCGCGAATAATAGCGAGAGAACGTCTCGTTGAAGTTTTTCAAAGGACGAATGTTGCCATCTTGACGTCTTCCAAAGAGTTTGGAAGTTCGTAACATTGGTCGAAATATAAAACTTTTCCTTGGCTCGCAGTTTGTGTCACTCGTGCGAATGTATGCTTGATAGTGTACACATTCGGTCCGTTGTATATGCAGTAGGTAACATGCAGCTTGAAGCAGAGAGTGCTCTCCCGTGAATATGAAATTTTAATGCTTGAGAGATAGGGACAACTTGGAAATTTAATGACGTTTTATCCGCGGGTATGTCCAAAGTCTGTAATTTTTATAACCTGTATCAGTCGGTTTCTGTGCGGGGAAAAAAAAAAAAAAAAAAAAATACTCAGGGAGAATATTTTTTAAAGAGAGTTTGTCCGTGAATCCTCTTTCTCTTGCGTTATCTTTGATATTTCGATATCTCTGTACGCAATTACATCGAACCACTCGAACGTAATGGGTTGTTCCAACAAAATTTAATTGCATTTACGGTTAAAGCTCTACTCGTATAAGCTTTATAGAAAACCACTGTTAAAAAGAGGATAGTGAGTAAACAAAAAAAAAAAAAAAAAAATAAAATGTACAACAATTCAGCAACTCATGCGTTCGCTGTAAGTTTGAAGCGCCCTTAAAAATATTATCGAGTATCATCGAATGCTTTCAAACTCACTGCTGTGCGCGTGTACGTACGTATATGATCAAAAGTTTCTTTTTTTTACTTTTTTCGAACATTCATGAAAATTTCATTACGCGAATTGCTAAACATTTCCGTGAATTGTGGGTCTGTCTCAACCCGGGTGTCCCTTTGATGCAATTTCAAACTTTGATGCCAGAAATTAATAACGATAATACCAATATGGCGCGGGACGAGAAATCGGTGAAACGAAATGACGAAACTCTGTTATATATTGCTAGGTCCTTTTTTTTTTTTTTTTCGTAACTATCGCAATTTCGGCGTGTAAGTTCTAAGATAAATAAGGAACGTACAGGTAATGAGATGCCCGCAGGCATGTTGCGTTGAGCACTGACACACTAATGTTTTCAGTTCGCCAACGCGGAACATTAACTTTTCCGGGGGTTTCGAAGCTGGTACGCTGAACGCGGCCTCGTAGCTCATTCAGTGGCAAGAGACAGACATGACACAGATAATACGTGCAAATTTGGAAGGGGTTGCGAAACTCCTGCCGGCAAATTTCGGAAGTTTCGTACCTCGTGTAGCTTCCCGGTCTGTGATTTGATACAGCTATTTTCAGATATCTCGTTGATGAAATTAAATTTAAGCTTCTTCGCAATACCATCGATATATTTCTGTTGCTTAAATTTCCGTGATATTATTGGATTAAAAAATGATAAACAAAAAAACGCGAACTGAGAGAGGGTAGAAAAAACAAGAAGTTAATCCTTGGATTAAAGCGTCATTGTAATATGCAGCTGTCGAGGGTCGTATACGTTTTAATTTGCTTGCTAACAGTTTGATATTCTGAAATTGAATGCTTCGTGTTGATCTGGTTGTGCTCGTTGGTGCAATTTTCCACCCAAAAGCTGTTCCCTCGCGTAGGAATAATTGGATCATCGTATGTAAGTAGGTTGAATAAATGTTCACGATTTAGTTCGTGTAGAGGTTTTTAATTGCATGGGATAGGCAAATTGTTCAACGAATAACGAGATTACAAATTGGGTACTGTTTCTTTGAAGTTTTGTACCCGGTAGGTAGGTAATTATTTTTCGACGCGTAAATAATTGGCTAACCTTCGTGACCGATTTACTTTACATTCACCGTCGAGGAACGGATAAAAACAAATAATCAACCTTTGATCGAATCTCGCATTGGTCGAATCATGGACATCAGACTTATGTTGATACAACATATCCGTAAATTATCATTTTTGCGCGTACCGTAAAACCTGTGCTTATAATTCGCGTCGGTTCTCATTTCAACGTGTGCACGTTTCAAGCAAATCTTAATGAAATTATAATTTAACCGTCTCGTTTAATATATTTTCGAACTTAATTTCTTCATTGGCAACAGATATGGCGAGAAAACTACATGCTAATCGGATTAATAATTTGACTCGCTTGTTTGTTACTCGTTTAAACGAATTTTTTCAGCGAATTCACACGGATTCACACGGATTCACACGGATTGCATACTTGTTTTTTTCACCTAAATAAAGTAACAATATTCGAAAGAGGAGATCTCCAATAAGTACCCAGTTTTTCGATTGAAATTTGTTTACGCTTCGTATCATGTAACGTTACATGGATCGTTAATAACAGTAAGCAATTAGCCGGACACGCGAAGAAAATGTAGCACTAAATTATTCTCGCACGCAAGTTTGTTTCGCAATTATTTTCTTTCGAAGTTTTCAACAATGATTAAAACTCGCAACTTTAAATCACGATTTGTGGTATTTTGACCTCAACGCTGTAAAATCGGTATCGATTATGCGACTCGTGAGCGAGCAGAAGAAATGTAAATTTGATTAAAGCCGCGAACACAAACGTTTGATCCTGGTTGGTCGGAATGAATGAAACGCAAACTGAAGCGGAAAATCTCATGCAATTTTTCTTTCACCACGAGCACACATGTTTGTTGATTATAAACCGTCGGGATCGTAGTTAAGCCGGTTGTTACATTGGATTGATTTTGTCGATGCCGCATCGTTCTCTGTTGTACCAATTATCATGGTACCGGCTATAGTTCGGCTTTTGTGCTCGACATTGTCTAGTCGAGCTAAACGAGAGAATTGAAAAAAAAACAAAAAAAAAAAAACAAAAAAAAAAGAAAGAAAGAAAGAAAGAAAAAAAGAAATAAAAGAGACGGAATATAATCGTTTGGAGCATGAACATTGGATGGGGTGCTGGTGCAATCTAGCGTTTACATCAGCAAACTAATTTCAATGAAATTTTATATCGGACACGGACATTTGAATTTTAATTACTTAATACAACGGGACGTGGGTTTGTTAGATTTAACTGCGCCACGTGGGGGTGCACCTTTTGCAATCTTGCTTCCGTTATTAAAGGTAGATGTCTTTGAAAATGGACTCACGATTCGCGAGTCTTGAAACGGCCTCGAGGAGGGATTTAAATGTGCCTGGAGTAAATGAAATCGCGCTGGATGTAGTTAAACGACATTACGACTGATATACACCGAATATAATGGAGAACTGCAGACATTACGGATCCAACGATGTTCTCTTAATTTCCCGGAAAGCTTAATCGTTCGTAATTACACATTAAGGGACTGGCTAGCATATGTGCGCGGGCGACCGCTCCAATGAGAGAGAAAGCACGATTTAGGAAGTATTATACTCACGTGAAACAATTGCGAACGGAAACGCTCTCGGTTTCATCGATCATCCTGCAGACACTTAGTAATTAAAAGCGTGGAGAGCTTGCGCCGCTAAGTGCACGTGTTCAAATCTCCACCTGAGCTTCCTTCCCCTGACAAATCATTTTTCATCGTCTTTAATTTATTTCGAGTTGATCTTTTGTCCAATGTAAATGCGCGATTAATTGCCTCGAAGTCGCGAGGTTCGACATCGAGAAAAAAAAAATTACAATTGTTAGCCTCAAGTTTCGTTCTATCAATCTTAAAAATCAATTCAACTTTGCAACGAAAGTCTTCTTCATTATCGGGGAAAATATAAGTTCGTCGAATTACCATTTAACGAATGACTCGAGATTACAAAAACATGAGCACGCTTTTCCTTATTAAAGCATAAAGATAATTTGCATACGAAGAAATCTGTTTAAAAAAATATATAATTGTGCTTCTTTTGCTCGCTGTTAGACTAATTAGACCAACACTGGCTGGTTGGTTGGTTTGCTGGCTTAGCGAACTAATTTGGAATATAACAACCACTCCCTAGGCAACATTTAAATATCACGCTTAAATATCAATTACTTCTGGCAGCGAGATTCCTCATATAAAGCTATTAGCTGTCCTTTCAAGGAGACCGAGTCTTTTCTCGATTGAGAACCTTTAGATGTAAGATCTATTCCTTTGGAAAGTTTCCTCTTTACGCCGTGCTCTTACAAAGTAACGTAATTGTGAATAAATTAACAATGGGATGTTCTTCAGGAATAATCCGTGGAAGACACTACAGCCAACTTTGTGATCGTTTAAACTATGCAAATGAATACATTCAAGGATTACCATCACTGTTCCGGAATCGTCAATTTTCATACATACATGTTGAAAATAATTCGTCGGATTAAACAACATAACCAGGCTCGTGTGATTTTATTACAAATATATTATTTTTTTTCGATAAGCAATCAAATTTAGTGTTTCAAAAATCTGTCAATGTTATTGACATATCAGTCATTCGGAATTACGTCAAGAGCTATTGTTTCCCATCAACGAGTAATACAATTTATCGAATTAATGCAAATATATTTCCCTAGTTTGTCTTCAATTTTATAAAACGCTCCAACGATTTTTCAATTAATTATCGGAGAGCGAAAAATCTATGATATCTGGAACAATATTTACGCATCAGAATAGAACAAACACTGTTAGCAGGTACAGTTAAGATGAGAAAAAAAGCCCGCGAGTTTAATAAGCTAATCCAGAGATAACTGTTCGGTAAACGGACACGCGAGAGATAAGGCTCGTCAACTCGAAGCCGCAAGCTGCTCGAAGCGTACCACCGTTGGCAATCCTACGTCTGGGAGAGACCTGTAACGACATTCACTGTCCTTGGCGAGTCGATTGTACGCGTTCCATTCTTCCCTAGCTTCCCCCTTGACATTTGTTCCCTGCCGGTTTATCTATCCGGCATTTTTTTTTTTAAGCCCATTACGCGTAATAGCGCAATTTGTGTAATAGTCAGTCTCGGCACTTTCCGTCGCCTCTCGGTTAAACTCGGCCACGCGAGCAACACGCGATCGCCAACCTGCCTGGACCAGTTCGAGATCTTCCAGGTAGGTCTGGTGGGGAAAATAACCGGCCTGATCTCCTCTGTGCGTGTGATTCCACGCTTAGGGGTGTACGTGTCCGCTACTTTTTTACCACGAAGCTGCCGGAGAAACCGAGGTACGAGGCCCAAGATAGGGACCAAGATGGTAGCGAGCAGGATGGAGAGCCGTTCTCGAAGATGCCGGGAGGCTTGACCCCGCCAAGAATCTCGCATCTGCTCCGTCTCTCCCTCTTCATCCTTGTGCTTCCTTGCTTCCCATCCTTCTCGCTGTATCTTTCTCTTCCGTCTCTATCTGGCTTAATCTGTTTTGATCTTCTCCTTTCCCATGTGTCTCCTCTCTCACCCTCTTTCACCCTATCTCTCTCTGTCTTTTCTTCGTTCTCTCTCATGTTCTCCCCTTTCTCAACTTGGTGCTGCTCAGGGACTAATTTACCGACTTCAAGTCCGTTCTACCTGCCAGCTTCGCAACGTCCACGGATACGAGAACAACGTGGTACTTGTGCGCCGATGTGTCGGGTTTTGGGGGGAGGAGCTTGGATTTATGTCTCGGAGAAGTTGTAAGGTCGAAGGTGGGAGTTTCGTGATGCTCTTTGGCAAGATTTGTTGTCGTTTTGAGTGCGAAACATGCAGCCCGCATCCTGGTTAATAATAACTCCTGCACTTATCTAAAAATTCTGAACGTAATCGATGTTTCTTTTCCTCTTCTTTTTGTATCTCTTTTACGTAGAAAAGATAAGTAGGTATATATTTATCTCGTTGCTGGTAGTTGGTAATAAGAATCTAATTAAACGAATAAAACTTGCCGACACGCTGTTCCGTTTGTTCGACGAAAGTTTACGTTCGTTCTCGGCGAACCACGACTCTGGTCAAAGAAAGTGTCGTCCTCTACTTTTCAGCTTTTCTACTCGTTGTTTCTCTACTCTCTTTCGAGTTCTTTTAGCGAGGTCACAAGCGAGTGTGAAGAGAAAGCACGACGAAACGAAGAAAAAAAAAGAAAAAAGGAAAAAAAGAAAAAAAGAAAAAAAATAGAAAAGACGAAAACTTCGTGTTATTCAGGTGGTCGTACGCGTTTCCAAGCTCTGAACTGAATAAGCGCGACGACGACAGACGGGAGCTTCTCTTTAATTCATTAAAACTTTACGCATGACGTTTTAGATATTTATCTCGGCAACCCTTTCTATCCTCCATAACTCCACACACTTTGAGTCTGCCTCAGAGGCTTGACTACCACACTTTTATTTCTGTACCGAGGTTTCTCTTTCTTTTCTTTTTTTCCACCCCCTTCTATAGTCCTGCTCCGTCTCTTTTCCTTCAATCCTTTGTTTCACTCTTATTCTTTCTTATTCTTCCTTTCTCTGTCTTCCACGTTCTCTCGTTCCTGTTTCTCCGCTTTGCTATCTTCCATCTCCGTCCTCTCTTCGATCATCGCATTACACTTTGTCCTTCCTTGGCTGTCTCCCGTTGCCACTCCTTTTTGCGCTATTGCCTTGTCGCTTCGATGCCCGGCAAGCTGCATTGGCGTTTACGGTTTCCCAGCATCCGTGAGTACAGCCGGATCCGACTCCTGGAAGCGAATAGCCAATTCGTCTGTCACTTTCGAACCTCCGTGGACAGGAAAAAAAGACGAAATAAGAATTCTTACCGCGAATTTATGATATTCTAAAAGTAGAATGAAAATTGGCATCGGTGAGCACGAATTTGAAGAAAATGTTGGCATTCTGGTTGAAAATGCGTTTCTAACGATGTAATTTCGCGTACAAATGGCAGCTGCGGTATTCCGGTGTGTCGTTTTTGTTTCGCGAATGTAAAGAATCGAGATTTCACGAGAAACTTCAGATGCCTGATCCTTTCGACCACGTAAGCTGGCAAAATCAATTTTCAACGCTTTCAAAAAATAGGCGTGAACGCGTTCAATCGTTCGATTTAGATTCAAATTTCCAGTTGATATTGTTGCCAAAGAAAACGAATTTGTCTCAAAATTTACTATCCTCTTTTACCCGGTTGTTTCCTTTTGGCCTGTGCATGCTGCATACGGCAAAGCTGCATCGATATATTTACAGTTCCCTCGCAGAGAAGGGTACGCCTGAACCCACTTCTCGAACGTAGCTACAATCGACGATCCGTTCGTCGATGGTGAGATTTCGTTTGTGATAGTGTACTGCGGGATAGAGAAAGAAAGGAGGAGGAAAAAGGGGTTCCTCTTTCGTATGGAATAGGGTAGAGAACAGCCATACCTAAACGCTCTTTTGTACGACCACATCGGATCTTTTTTCCTATCTTAAATTTAGTATTTTTTAGATGTTTCCATATTATAATAATAAATTATAAATTGTATTTAAAGTATTTTAAAATGAATGTTTCGCAATTACCGTTTCATTTAAATTCCATCCGAATATAGCAAACAATCGATTCGATCGAAACAGTTAGGTTACGTTTTTTCCTCCCTTTTTTGTATTAAACCCGAGGCGCACGATTCTTCCGAACGATATTCGATTCGCTGAAACCAAGCCTCTAAACGAAGGACGAACGAGTTTCTTAGCCGTAACCTGCTGTTATGCCCCCGCTGAGGGCTTAGCCGGTTTTGCAGGTTGAAATTGGCTAGCCATCCGCATTATGGTATCATTATGTTGCTCTTTTTGCGGCAATCCGGTTGCCGCTTCGAAATTCGAGCTATGATACAGAAGAACCTAGGCGGTTCGCAAAAACCAGCCGATCTGAATAATTATAGCTTTGCACCTTCCTAACGTTTCATCTTACGTCATGGGTCCTCTGTTTCTTTGAAAAATTGAGGAGTGACCAAGGTGCGTGGAATATTCATATCTTCGATCATTACCTCGATGCTGGATCGAATTCAATTTCGACGATCGATAACGCAAAAGGTGTTTCATTAGACGGTCTAATGGTCCGTGGTAGTGTTAAACACTCTGTTATTTAGTTCGGTCCTCTTTGCATACACGTTGACGTCTAGACGTTAAAACGTACGACGTTTCACAGGCTTTGGAATGATTAAGCGTGAAGGGTGACGTTAGGTAACAGGCATACGATACACAGAGACGGGTTAATAATCACACTCGGGTTAATAATTACACGTGTTAGGCGATATATGTTCCGCGTTAATATCCGGCCTTCGATTGGAATTACAATACGAAATCAACGCTAGTTGATTAACAAAACGTACACGCATCGTCAGGGGAGGACCGGTGCTGCGTCCCGCTGCCAGTCTCATGAAACACCAATCCATGCGAACCTTCGTTGACAACGTTACAATTATGCGCTCAATTATTTTTAAGCTAATTAGCTCGGCCCCAGTTTATCGGTGGCTGGGAATTCTAGTTTATGGCGCAGCTTTGAATCCGATTTCATTCGCGTGTAACGGATTCAAGCGTTCCCCTCTTACAAACATTTCATTTTCTTTGTCGATCAAATTAAGGTATCTAACGCAATTAAATACGAAATAAATGATGTTAATGTCGGAAATTCCCTGCCAGGTATCGTCTATCGCGGTCAGATATTTCAAGGAATTTTAGTGCATGGTAGAAAGCTAGTCAGGAGGATTCGCAAAAAGACTTCGCATCGAGTTTAAAGGCATGCAGCGTGGTTGCACGTGCAGACGGTTATCAAGCATTCAGCGTCGCGTCGCGGTTTCCCCGTCTGCCATGAAACGGCACATATTCAGACTAATCGGCCTAAAAGCATTTCAAGAGTGACGCATCGTCATTGCGACTTTCGCGAAACGCTCGTGAAAAGAAGGGAAGGAAGGAAAGGAAAAATAAACAGGGAGGCTTGCACAAAGTCCGAATAGTCTAGCTTTTCTAACTGTTTGAAAATGAGCCCCTTGGCGACATAGGCTCTCCTCGTTATGCAATATAAATCTACTATTCATCGATTCACGCACGATTACCTTCCCTATTCGCTTAATTACCTATTTTTTTTTTTTTTTATCCACGCTCGCCAAATAACACAAGCCTTTTTACGTTGGATCCGAGAAAAAATGTTTATATAAATTATGCATTTTCTCGTTTCTTTTTTACCGTAAATTCTACCTCGTACAGTTTTGTTTATCGTGGGTTTTGAAACACTCGTGGCTCTTGCTTTACGAACTCACCGATGAGCTTTATTGTTCGAAGACTCTTCTCGCATGACAATTTAGATTCGTTCTTTTACCGAGGGGCGAGCGTAAAGCAAACGGAAGAACGTATTCTTTCACGATTTCCTTGGATAATATTTTACGACGTTTCGTCGAAAATTAAAGGTTCCCTGGCGAGTACGGGACAAGACCGAATGGGTCTGTAATTTCTTTCGATCGTCCCGCTTTCCTCGAAACGATTAAGGTTACGCGTTCTTTCTAACGAAAGCAGTTGGGACTGGTATCTTTAAAAGCTGTATCGAGTGGTGTATCGAGTAGTGTAACGAATAGATTTTATAACAGTAGCGGTAATTTATTTTGAACAGAGTAATCGATGGTCATAGAAAATTGATCGCTTTCCGTTAATTTTGTGAAATGCGTTAAAAAGAAATGATTATTCGGCAATAGTCGTTGCGCTGGAAAATGTAGCTCCTCGTAGGCGATGTCTTGCATACTGAATCGCAAGGTGCTATCTTTCTGTGAATGCAACGAGCATAGTAGTGCAGGCGTACATACAGTTATGCGCGTTCGCATTGGCTCACACTAGACCAAGCACCGTTACGCGTTGAAAATGGACTTTTCCTATTTCCTTAAACGTACCGTTTTGAAATTCAGTCTGCTTCCCTTTACCGCGGACCTATTAGCAGGAGAATCGATAGTGTCTCCTCGCTGTGTGTTTATATCGTTTTCAATTCTATTCTCCGGCGCTCTGTTCCGTTTCTTCGTACGCGTTATTGCGACGTGGAA